>OVAY01000132.1:0-18640 GCA_900406395.1 Kernera saxatilis
CATTTCTTAGATTTATCTTTATGATAATATCAAATACTTTTTTATAACACGGGATAGTTTTTGTGAAGAGAGACCTAAAATAAAACGCAGCGCCATAAAGATTGAATGGTGGAAGAATTGAGAACCTAGTAGACAATCCAGGTGATACGAAAATCACATGCAATCTTTATTTTAAACTTTGCCTTTGCGAGAGCCTAGTGGGCCTTCGACCCATTAAGATTTTTATATAGAAATCTATTCAAGCCCATTAAATTTCCATGTGATTTTTTAACATCAGTTTCCCTCTAATCCTGAAGCAGTTGTGGGCATATCAATTTGTGAAACACAAAATCTTTTTAACAGACAACTAAATATTGATTAGTTTTATGGAAACAGAGACAAGAGAAGAGATTAGAGATCTTTCATTTTTTCTTTTAATGTTAGAGATCTTCATCTTTTTTTCTTTTTTTTTATGTCAGTCTATACGAATTTAGCTCTCCAGAAATCTCCCCTCTACTCAACAAATGCTCAATCCCTGAAACCACAAAACACATAAAACCACATGTTACCTCTTTTATTATTTAATCATATAGGGGTAAACATAAAAATCAAAACCGAACAGAACCGAAATTCATCAAGATCAAAAAAAAATCATGATAATATGGTAGAAAAAATTTATACCGAACAAAGAAAACGGAAATTTTTAAATTAATATTAATAAAAAAAATTAATATTTACAGAGTATATTTATTCATTTAATTTAAATTGTAATTTTAATTCAAATCTAGACCGAACCCAAACCCACCCAAACCCGAATTGAATCCACAACCAAACGAAAAAAAAATCAAACCGACCGACCTTAAAAACCAAATGCATAATCAAATGGAAAAAAGCTCAAATTATTAAAAAAATAAAAATAAAAAATTACCTAAATCAGGACTCGGGAAGAGTATATGGTCATAAGACTCAAATCCTCCAGAATCTCCACAAGTCCTCCTCTCCTCCGTCGTCGCCGCCGCATCATCGGCCGGACCAGTCTGAGGTTGCTTTCGTTTGGACCGAGCCCGCCGATTCTGAAACCAATTGTAAACATTTGTCTCCGTGATCTGTCCGTGTTCAGACAGTTGCGTCACGATCTCTCTAATCCTCCGTCGATTCGGAGTTCCGCTTCCTTCCTCGTAAATGCTCTCAAGTATTTGAAGCTGCGTTGATGTCGGAGTCCATCGATGCCGAGTCGATATCCTATGAGCGCTTGATGATGCCACCATCGGATCAAAGTATCCACCGCCAGTTGGATTCATTCCTATACGTGAAGTTTCTTCCAAGTTCAAATTAATTAATACTCCCTCTGTTTCACTTTAAGTGATGTTTAAGGATGTTACACACAAATTAAGAAAAACAGAAATTTAATAAATTTTTTGTTTTTTTCTATAAAAAAACATCATTTATTGGTTCATTAAAAACAATTTAACCAATGATAAAAAGGATTATAAAATACTATTGGTCAAATTTTCTTTAAGATAATTTAATTTTGCCTAGATAATATAAAACATCACTTAAAATGAAACAAAAAGAATTGGTTTAAACATCACTTAATATGAAACAGAGGGAGTATGTATTATCCTATTCCTAACCGCAAAATGCGATTGCAAATTGCTAATAACTCTAGTGCAAACCAAGCTTCTAAAGCCGCCCTTTCCGTGAGGTGATTATACTCAACTCGGATTTTAAAAAAAAATTGATCGAATCGTTCGGTCAAAGAGATCATAAAACATATCGCAGTACTTTTTAAAGAAAATTAAATAACTAAATTATTTTATAGCAATTAGTCGATGTCTAAGCGGTAGCTAAACTGTCTTGGAATGTATTAAGAACATTTTGAACCTTGGCTCGAGGTTATGTAGCGAACATTAAGAAAAGCGTTTTGAGTTCGTGTGTTGTTAGTCTACCAAAGGCAAACGCAGTTTACATTCTCTATAGCAGCTCAATGAGTCAGGTTGTGTGATTGGAGAAAACGTTTGCATCTCAAAACGCTGCGTTTACACAATTCCTTAGTAAAAAACTTCTTTTACCGTTTACAAAGAAGCTCATATGGTCCTCTTATAAAAAAATCGAAGACATGTAAAGTGAATGTTTTTATATCAGAAGAACACACACACACTATATAATATATATATGTAAAGTGAATGTTTTTATATCAGAAGAACACACACACTATATAATATATATATATATATATAGAGAGAGAGAGAGAGAGAGAGAGAAAGAAGTGTACCTGATGAGAGCGGATGGAAAGAAGAGAGAGAATTGTGGAGGAGAGCGAGCTGTTCACAAATAACGGCGTAAACGGCGATCTGCTTACGGAGAATCTCCATTTGCTCCTCCGTCATAACTCTTCCATCATACGCACCGTTTTGGCTCTCTCTCTCCATCTCTTTCACCACTTTGCTTTCTGCTCTTCCTTTTTTACCATATGAAGAAGACAATATGAGAAAGCGAATGATTTATATATCTTCTTTTTTAATGAATAAAGGATCTTTAGTTTATTTGTTACCGTTAAATTAAACACTTTTTGGAAAGATCTCTTGACTAATGATCAATTGGCTTGATTTGATTTTCTTCAGTTACCGGTTTATTAGAGGATAATTAGGGATACAGTTGGATTATAACTGATCAAATTATATTCTAATTCTGTAAATAGATAAATTATATATAAGTTATAACCATCCGATATAATTTTTTTAGATTAGTTAGAAATTAAAAAGAAAAACATTACAAAAGTTATGGTCATAACTAGGATCGATTTTGAACAACCGTGTTCACTATTTAGTATTAGAATTTCAACATTAATTCGAGTTTTACGGGTCAATCCACCATTTGAAAAAGAAATAAAGTGTGTAGCCAAAAATATCTAAGATGATCTTAATCGTATGTGTTGATGACATAATAAGACACCACATTTATATATAAAAATAATCTAATTAATCCCAGGTATTATTACATCAATAGCCTTGCTTGTATTTGTAGAGGAACGCAAACGGTGTAATTTACTTTATATTATAGTGGTTAGGTAAAGCCGGAAGCAAGGCTTAATCACAGCATAATATAAAATGTTATCGTTGTGACTAGTAATTAAAAATAAGATTTAAAACATAAGTGAGGAATGAGCTTCCGCACTATTGTGCTGCTATTACGCGGATTCCGCTCTCAATCTTCACTTTTGTCAACAATGATCAAATTTAACATATTTCTTATATAAAATTAAGTAATACATCCATAGAAACTCTAATCCCCTATGATCTTTTTTTAGAAAAATGTGAAAAGAAAGCCAAATCATCACTGTGTTGGTCACTGGAATGAAGGCCTTCAAACAATTTTACCAACCTTTGTAACTAAAGTCAATTCAAACAAACAAAAAGTAAAGACATGTAATACACTTTTTTGGAACACCTTCATTAAGAGCGTGTTAATGGTCAAGCAGACAAGCACAATCCGATCACGAAACGGAAACACCGTGTAGCATATGAAAAAAAAATGTATTGATAAATCACTAGAGATTAACACGATTGTTCTTGAGTTTATTGATCTGAAATTAATAAGCAACCACATCAACATTTACTCTCAACTTAAGCAGAGATTAAAAAGAGCATTAAGATCATAACAAACGTAGAGGTATAAAAAAAGCTAAATCGTTATATAAAGCTGCAAATCTCTCATTCATCATCTAAACATTCTACATTCACTTTTTCCATTACCCGTAGACTCAGTGGGAGATAGTGATAATATAGAAGGCTACATTCACTTTTTCCATTAAAAAAAAGATCCATTTAACCAGCCTCATTAACATTTTAAGATAAACAAAAAAGAAATAAAAACAATCGAGAGATCCTTGCAGCCTTCTATATTATGCTACCAACTTCAACTTCTTAGTCATCGTCTTCCTCCTACATATGAAACAGAGTTAATATGTAGCTTTTTATATGATACTGATGCAGATAAACTAAAGAAGCAACCATTTACAGCGTTACATACAAAGCTTTAAATAATGATGTAACCTAGCTAATAAGAATCAAGCACCTACCTCTTCACTCCCACCCTCGGCATCATCCTCATCATTAACCTCAGACACTGACTTGTCAGATTCCTCATCCTCCTTTGGACCTTCCTCCTGAAAACACCAACACATCATTGCTGGTCAACCACTACCATTCTTGAATAACCAAGGATGAGTTAAAGGATGAGGTATGTTGTATACTAAAAATATGATTTACCTGTTTCTTGTTGTAGGCTTTCATGTTCTTCTCATACTCAATCTTTCGCTTGTCAGCCTTAGCTACATAGGGAGCTTTCTCCTACATTATTGTAAAACCCAAACGTTAAGATATACTTACACATGTAACATTTAAGATCATACACAACTATAACTTGATTAGAGAACCCACAGAGTCTGACAAGGATTTCCACTTTTCTCCACCAGCTTTTCCAACCTGTTATCAAATGAAGCTCATCGTCAGTTTAGCTTCAAAGACAAAGCTTACTGTACAACACATCGAAAAAGATAGTGAGAAATAACACTCACAGCAGCAACAGATTTGTTCTTGGGGTGTTCCTTCTTGTAAGTCTCACGGAAATCCTCCCTTCAGATCATACAGTCATTAAGAGTATTAACAAACAGAATATAGGTCAAACCGATTTAGGATTACAAATTGAAATACGCAGTCAACGCAAGTATTAACAAACGGTCACATCATACACAAATTAGGAACAATTATGGCATAAATATGATCAGACATTCTGATTCGAAGATAGCATACTAAGGTTGCTACTAATCTCACTTTTAACGTATTCTTAGAAGTCAGACAAAACAAAAAAAAAAAGCTTATAAACGCAGGAAGGCGGACTGCTGAACACAGAAAATTGAGGAATCGGAGGCGAAGATTACATGAAAACGATCTGAATAAGTTTTATCCATGGAAACTTCTGAACACAGAAAATTAAGGAATCGGTAGGCGATGATTACATGAAAACGAAGAAGGCGCTGGCTGGCCTCTTTGGTTTGTTTGGATCCTTAGCAGCTGCTTTGCTTCCCTTAGTAGGCTTCTTGTTCACAGAGAGCCTATCATCACCGACAAAACAAGTAAGGAACCGACAATGATATGAACACGATCTGAAATCCGAAGATCTATGAACTAATTAAAAGACCAAAAAAAATTGAAAGAATCGATCAATCTAGCTGAGACTTACTTGGAGCTCCTGGTTTCAGTCTTCGATTTACCTCCTTTCATGATCGATTCTGCGAGCATATCAATAGATCAGCGAACACAGTAAGAAAATAGGAAACGCAATCAAACAGAGAAAAACCTAGAAAGGAATAATCAAAGCTAATTGGAAAGAATATTCGGTTCTACGCGTAAAAATCTACATGGAGAAATAACTATCACCTACAGATCGATACGCACAGAATCGAGAGGAATTTGAGATAGAAACTGGAAAATAAGCAAGAAAAACGAAGGAAATCGGAGGAAGTTACCTTGACGAAGATCGTAGGGTTTGAAAAAAGAGAGAGAGAGAGAGGAGACAGGGTAGTGAAAGGAATACTACGTGTTTGTGATTTGTAAGCCTTGTGAACGATTCGAGTGAGAGGCTAAGAGAAGAGAGGGTTAGTGGGGGTCGTAAATATCTTGTGAAAAAGATATTGAAATTCAATTTCCCACGAAATGTAAAAATCTGAGGGGTTTAGGCGGATTTCAAAAAATATTTTCCCACGTCATCGATCCGAGTGATTTCTCTTCATTGGGTCTCTTCTCATCTTCTCACGCTTTAATCTCTAACCTTTCCTATGTGTTTTCTTGTGTGCTTGCTTGTATTTTGCAAGGAAACGATTAATTATATATATATAACTAATTAACTATTATAGAAAAACCTTATATATATGAAAGGGATAAAATAGATTTGTTAGGTCAATTCGAAAGCGAGACTTAATGACAAATAATACTCGAATCTTCGCTTTCCCAAAATAGAAATTCTAATTAAACACGGTATATGATTTAATAATAAAATCCACATAAATACTAATCTTATGTTGTTTGATATCCTTGTAAGCAAAATGAAAGGAAAACGACGGTGTTCATCGACACGGAAAAACACTCTATGACGAATAAAGATTGATTGCCCTTTCCAAAAGAAAACAAACTCATGCCGATTCAACCAAACTAAACAATAATAGAGGTCGATTACAATTTGTTAATCGCCTTGATTAAGAGCTACTTAGTGGTTAACCCAAATCAACCTAACTCAATTATTACGCAAGGAAAACATTTGTGTTAGAAAGATGAAACAGGAATTAGAGTCGAACCTTTACGGATATTGAACCTAACTAGAGTATCCATCTAAGACCATATCAACATTTTCTTACAACAAAGATTTAACCAACATCATCAACAAAATAATAAACTGGGAAAAGTTAGTAAGAAAAAAAACTAAATTCGTTTTATAGAGCATAAGAGTACAGAGCTGCAAGTCTCTCTTTTCACCATCTAAACATTCTACAATTCACTTTCTCCATCCAAAGGGATTAATCCGTTGCAACAAGTGGGAGGTTGTGGAAGAGCCAAAACGAAAAAGAAAAAGAAAGATAAAAAAGACCCCTTTTAATCAGCCCCATTAACATTTTACGAAAAGATAAAAAAAAAAACAGAGAGATCTTTGCAGCCATCTATACTAATGCTGCTACAACTTCAACTTCTTAGTCATCGTCCTCCTCCTGAATTTAATTATACACCGAAATAAGAGAGTTAAAACAAAACTCTTTATATGCAATGATGTGAAAAAACTAAAAAATCAATCACAAACCTCTTCACTACCATCCTCAGCATCATCCTCATCATTAACCTCTGACACTGACTTGTCAGATTCCTCATCTTCCTTTGGACCTTCCTCCTGAAAAATCACAACAAATCATTGATTGGTCAACGACTCATATAACAAGGAATCTTTTAAACTGACATTCGACTGACACTTGATTTTACCAGTTTCTTGTTGTAGGCTTTCATGTTCTTCTCATAGTCAACCTTGCGCTTCTCAGCCTTGGCAACGTAAGGAGCCTTCTCCTGAATTATTATTGTTAAGCCCACGAATTAGATTTACTTAATAAACGTGACATTTGAGATCATAACACAATTCTGGTGAAATTTTTTAGAGAACGTACAGCGTCAGACAAGGATTTCCACTTGTCTCCAGCAGCTTTTCCAACCTGTTTATCCATTCAAAATTCATCATCAGTTCAACTCTGAAGATCAAGGCTAAGGTAAAATCAGTTTAAAGATGAGAACAAATAACTCACAGCAGCAACAGATTTGTTCTTGGGGTGTTCCTTCTTGAAAGTCTCACGGAAATCTTCCCTATATATCACAAAAGTCAACGCGAGTATTAACACACATAATTAAGGTAGACCAATAATAGAATAAAAACGATCACAACCAAAACAAAATTAAGAATAATTACAACAATAATAAGAGGTTCTTCGAAATATTATCAGATACTTTTGACTCGACGATAGCAGACATAGGATACTACTCATCTCACCTTGAAAAGATTCGTAGTAGCCAGATGAAAAACTTTTGTACGGCAAAAATGTTTTATCCATGGAAACTACTGAACACAGAAAACTGAAGAATCGGTAGGCGATGATTACATGAAAACGAAGAAGGCACTGGCCGGCCTCTTTGGTTTGTTTGGATCCTTAGCAGCCGCTTTGCTACGGCCTGCTCCCTTAACCGGCTTCTTGGTCACAGAGAGCCTATCATCAACGCAAAATCATGTTACGAACGCTTCAGAAAACGATAACCATATGGACCTGGATCTAAAATCCAGAGATCCAGGAACTAACTAGACAATAAAACAGGAAAAATTACAAATCAATCAGGCTGAAACTTACTTGGAGCTCCTGGTTTCAGTCTTTGATTTACCTCCTTTCATAATTGACTCTGCGAGCGTATCACATCACAAGATCAGCGAAGAAACCAAACAAGTAGTAAATATATCGCAAACATCCACAACAACAACAAAAAACTAGAGAATATACGGTTCTATACACCAAAGCGATAAGAGAGATCGAGATGCCACAGAAACTAGGCAAGTACTGCTAAAATCGCAAACATACAAACAGAGACCTAGCCGGAAATTGAAATTATATGGTTCAAAATACAAAGCAATTTCTATAAAAACAACTATCACCTAAACGGATCGAAACACACAATCGCGAGGAATTCGAGATAAAAAACTGGAAACAAAAAAAGAAAAAAAAAATCAAACTAGAAAACGAATAAATTACCTTGACGAAGAACGTAGGGTTCGGGGAGAGAGAGAGAGACGAGGAGAGCAAAAGGAATTCTACGTGTTTGTGATTTGTACGCCTTTGTGGAGATTCAAGTGAGAGGCCAAGAGATGAGAGGGGCTAGTGGGGGTTGTAAAATATCTTTGGTCAATAAAGGATATTGAAAATTGAATTTCGCACGAAATGTAAAAACTGAGGGGTTTAGGCGGGATTTCAAATATATTTTGCCACGTCATCGATCCGAGGGATCTCTTATCATTGGCTCTCACCTCCTCAAGCTTTCATCCTTGGCCTCGCTTATGTGTTTTCTCATGTGCTTCTTCTCTGCGTGAGTATTCAGCGGCAAGTGATATGACTTATTGCCCTTCCTTATTCTGGTCTTATTAATTAATTAATTAAAATCACAGCAATAATTACCGATATATTTATTCGCATTAATATCTCCTCGAGGATTCGGTTCGGTTTCCTGCGTCGGTCATCCGGTTTATTCAATAACAAACTCGGTTCGATTTAATTTTTCTAGGGTTTCTGATTTAGGGGTAAAAGTGTATATATGAGCTCATTCATCGCCGCCATAATTAAGCCGGACACAGGACACTGATCTCATACAATCATTTATGGAATCGCTTTTATATATCATCTTCGTTTAACCGAATAAATTTCGAAATCAGGTTTTTTTAGAGGTTTTTTCAGTAACTGATAATTCCCAATAGTTCAATTTGAAGAAAGTGTTTGGATGAGTGGTGCTGTATATTGCCGAATTGATTTAAGAGTTTTTATGAGTTAGGATTAGAACAATGGTGCAGAGAGGGAGCAGATGATGGGATACACTTGATCTCTGAATTTTACAGGTAAGTTCGCTTGTTGAAAAACTATTGGTCTGCTGATGCTCCCTCACTCTGCACCGGATTCAGATTTTGTTTTTTTTCCTGAGATTGATGTGCGACGTCGCTGTGACTAAGGGAACAAAATTATATTGGTCTGCTGATGGACATTCTGAACGAGATCGAAGAGATCATTGTCGCAAGCAAAAGGGAACAAAAAGAAGGCGAGGACGTGGCTCTTTGGAAGAAAGCAGAGAACATATTCAAGCCGAAATTTGTAACAAAAACTACTTGGAACCTCATTCGCCCTCATCATCCGGATGTCAGCTGGTACAATGGCGTGTGGTAAACCCAAGCCACGCCAAAGTACGCAGTCACCACTTGGTTAGTAACTTTAAACCTTCTCGCCACCGAAGATCGAATGAAGCTTTGACAGAGTAATATCTGAAGTGATTGCGTGTTTTGTGGAGAAGAGGAATCGCGAGATCATTTTTTTTTTCGCTTGTTCCTACATATCAAGGATTTTGCATAATTTGAGCTCTCGGTTGCTTTCGCAAACGTACTCGGATCAATGGTATCATGTGATACAACTACTCAACAACTCCCCACTCAACAGGATTCAAACCTGTCTCTTCAGCGATACACTTCAGGCTACCACATGGTGAGGCCCCATCACCATCGGAAAGACTAATCCAATATATCGACTGCAATGATCCGTAACCGCATAACTTCTTTGCGGAATCAAAGGATAAAGGGTTTTGAAGACGGATTATTGGTGTGGTTTGCTAGCCGCCCATAACATCATGGCCATAGCTCTATTTCTTTCTAAATTAAATTTTTCAAATTGATGTTACATCTATTGTAAAGAAATATTTTTTTGGGTTTGAATATAATTATACATTCAATTCAAAAATAAATAAAAATGATGCACCCAAAATATTATTATGTGGACGCCGAACCTATCTCACTGTTGTTAAAAAGCAAAACATGCAATACTTTAACAAAGCATGCAATTCAATACTTTTAACAAAAAAAAAAAGCATGCAATCCAATCATGCAATATTTTAACAAAAAAACACGCAATTTAATCATGGTCGAATCACTTTCATCGCCTCCCAATTGTCGCGGTTGTTAAGTACGATCAACAGGTTCTCTTCCCAATCGAAAGCCACTATTCCACCCATCATTCGTGTATTGTGAGAGTTGTGTGATACGTTCTGCATTGTGATTATTGTTTTAAAGCATTTCCAACCCCACTCCAAAATGGAGTTTGAAGCAAAAATTTATCCAATCCATCTCTATTTTTTACTATAAAGTAGAGTAATTAGAGCATAGAATAATTAGAGCATATCCAACCCATTTCTCTATTTTTTTACTCTATTTTATAATAACTTTAAAATAGAGTTGGATTTTATTACAATCATACTCTATTTTTTATTCCAAAATAGCGTGATGACTAAAACAATGAAGTAAATCTATTTGTTACTCCATATTTAGAATTGGGCATGTAAAGGAGCATGATTAGAGTGTTGGTTCACATTTATGTTTCTCCTCTAATACCATGTTATGTATTTCTGGAAGATTTGATTCCACTCTTGCATTTCACAAATCATGAAAGAAAACAAAGAACCCATGTACTTTTTACTGATGTTTCCGTCATCGATTATCATCTTTCATAGTTTACACTAAACCTCCAGGAGAATTTGGAGTGGATAAATAGTGAAGGAGAAGCATCTTTTGGTGTTACCTCTACTTGCTTCTACTATTATTTCACCTTTTCGTTTTACATCGGCCTTTAAAGTTTCATTGCTACATTTGATATTATTAACACAAACAGAACAAAAAGCCCGCAAGACAAAATCAAGATGGGCCGATGTGAGTGGAAGCCCAAGCAGCAACATAAATCACCCAAGCCCACTCACCAACAATCACCTCCTCTGCAAGCACAACAAGACAAAGTCAGGGAAAAAGCAGAGGGAAAGCAAATGCAGAATAGTACAATGCAGAGCTGTCCTGCATCGGACCAAATCCCAATTCAAAATCGATTTGAGAAACTTGCATCCTTAGCCTTAGATTAGGGTTTCCTATGCTTTACCTTCTAGTATAAATAAGAAGCAAATGTAAACAATAAGATTATCAAGAGAGAAAATACATAAAGTTTTCATCTTTATCACTGAAGCTTTAGCTTCACTTTCAGATATGATTCTTAGGTATGGTGGTCGAGTTGGCGCGAGCCCAGTAGGCTCTATAAAACACGCTCGTGGGTTGTGGGAACTTGGACTGACCAAGTAAACCAATGTTGAACTAACTCTCTTGGGCGTTCCGATTCTCTTAATTAAAAAACTCAATTCTTCTATGGTCATTTGCTTTGTTGTACGCTTATAGGAGTGACTGGGATGGAAGCTGATCCAATGGTATGCTTCTGTTAGTTTTCTAATTATTTTATGAGTTATATATCTTTCTTCATTACTGAATGATGGAATCAAAAAATTATATTCACTTTTGGAAGCATCATCTTGTGTTGTTTTTTTATCATTTATTTGCACGAAATGAGTCACGTTAATTTGAAGTTATGTTCTATTCGTAAGTCAATCTGGAGTACTGGAGCTTCTTTTATCTTCTTGGTTCTTTCAATTCGTATTTTCATATTTATATGTTGTTACTCTTAAATATTTTGAAGGTCATCTTTCATTGTATAGTCTAGAAAATTAGGTTAGTTTGTGTTTCATATGGGCATGTTATCTTTTGGGTAAGAAATCTTTGATGTGTTAATATACTTAAGTTCATGAAGCACTCTCACAGAAACATAACGAACAGTTGAATTTTTGTGTTTAGGTATTAACTCTTTTATCTTTAGTTACTTGGAAAAGCTATTAAGAAATTTTTTGTTATTACAAAAGAAACAAAATGATGCTCTTTATGTTGAAGATGATAAAATCTGATCGATAGCCCTGATGCCACTGAGACAGACGCTTGCAATTGTGATATTCCAGGGTGGGCACATGCTTTAGAATCTATGAAAAAGCTTCCAACAAATGTGAGCGTATATAGAAATTATAAATAACAAAATCATGCGCGTATGCGCGGATATTGACCTAGTATATAAGCATCATCGAGACATCAACCGTGATGTTTCATTATCTTGAAAATAAACATTTTTGGACTATATATAAAATTATCTTGTAAAACTGATTTTAGACTAGAAATATTTAAAAGAGGATATTGCTATCATAAAAGCCTATGGGAAACAAACAATCTCCTACAAATCATGACATTTTTATATTATCTATTGACCCAATTAATGAAAGCATGAGATTGTTTACTTGGTTATGTCAATGAGTCCCATAAATTTATTTAGAGAGGAGAAGCGTGGGTCATTAAAAGCTAAAGTCACCTTGTTCTTCTCACTCTCCTCGAGAGAGGACAAGAAGGAGGGCGTAACCTTATAAAAGTCTCGGTTGATATTGGCCCAAGTATGGGTTGACCCCAAAACTCCCCAGCTATTAGCTTCCATGTCGTACACATGAATCACACCTTTTATATTAACCTTTTTCTCAGTCACCACTAGACGTTTACCATCGTACGCAACCACGTTCCAACATTCAAGCTCTTTTTCCTTCATAAATACGTTTTTGATCTGCTTGGCGAGTGCCCACTTGGCATTCCCGAGTAGTTTGTAAATTGAGATTAGTTCTTTTGTCCCCGATATTAAGGTCAGGAGATTGATCTTATCGTCGGATGCGAAAAACAGTTTCATCTCCGGTTTCTGATGGAATTTGGAATGAATAAAGTTTGCTTGCTCTGTCTCGGGATTGAAAGCTATGATACTCCCATCGTTTCTCAACCAGTGAAGAGTTCCATCCAAGTAAACAGGTTTCATTCGCATGGTGAGATCACTTTTTGAGCTGGTGGTGATGGTTGTTTTTGATAATCTCCAAGAATTTCCGTCACTGATCTCGAATGCGTACATCGTTTGCATCTCTAGTATGCAGACAACCTTGAATCTCTTGGTGGTTTGATTTTGATCTACTGCAAAACCGACACACATTGCTTTCTTCGTATGAGCAATGTTTCCCTCAGGATTATTCCAATAAATAGTACCATCACCACCAACTATCTCAGGAAGAAGCTTTGACCCAGAGTGATCTAGAATTCTGTACCACTTTGTTAAGGGATTCACGATGAAGAGGCCATTGATGTATATTAGGAGAAGGCCGCAGCAGGAGCCGAGAATGTAACATCGAGTATCAATTATATTTGCTTCTTTTCCCGGTGATACATTAACACATGAAGAAACAAAAGGATGGCAGTAGACATAATTGGCGCCGTACCTACAAAAGTTGAACAAATAGGATCCAACCCGACAAGAGTAACCGATTTCAAAATTCAAGTCATCGGATATATGCGTTTTCATAAATTTATTCGTGCATTGCATCTTCGCCACAGATTTGGGCTCCAATCTGAAGAGAATCTCGTCTAGTAGATGCAAAGGTAAATCATTCATGATCACAAATGAATAAAAGTGATAATTTTCTTACTTCTACTTTGCTTATTGATGCGATTATTTTCGTTTGGTTTACTGATCGATGAGTTTGTTAAATAGACAACAAATTTGTACCATGACACAAAAAGAAGGAAGTAGCAATCAATTTCAGATAATGACAATCTCACCATTATAAGAAAATTAGATTACCAGTTTTAATAGAAACAAAATTATTACATTTTGATGGATTATGAAATGGAATCTGATTTTTTTTTTAATTGTCTTTGATAAAATCATGAAAATTCAAAAGATGATGTATTTATAATTAATTTAGATTGTAAAATAATTTATCAGTTATTAATTTGAACAAAATGTCAAAAAATCCAAAAATAATAAATAGTTTTCGTTTATTTCAATGATTTTACTTACGAGATTTTGAAAGAGTATTTTCCTAATAGACACAAAGTAGCAACAAATTCTAGCAAAAGTAACAAGACAATCTCACCATAATATAAGAAAATAAGAAAAAATTAATACATTTTGATGGATTTTTAGATAGAATCTAAGTTTTTTTGTTTAATTATCTTTGATCAAATCATGAATATTCAAAATATTATACATTTATGGTTTTAGATTGTAAAATAATTTATTAGTTATTAATTTTTACAAAATACTAATTTTGAAAATAGTAAATATTTATTATCATTGGAAATTATATTTTTGACCTTTTGTAAAAATATATGTATTGTATTTGGATACCCATTCAGTTATCAGTTCCGTCCGGGTTCGATCCCGATTATTCAGATCCGTTACTTCGTTTTATTGGTTTCGGTTCGGTTTGATATCCAATTGAATCAGATTTGTTTCGGATTTCAGGTTTTGGGTATTTTGTCCAAACACTCCCAAAATCTCCAACATGGGATTTTAAGCCCAGTTTTGTTTCAGCCCAACCCAGGAGAGTTTAATAATTATTACAAACGAACCGAATTGAACCGAATTATAGTTAAAAACCAATTGAATCGGTAGAGTTAAGAAACGGACCAGATTACGATACCGTACAAACCGTTTGGGATGAAGAGACCACGCGAGCCACCAGCTAGGGTTTAGACGTTAGTTGGAATCCGATATCACACCGAATCGAATTGGACGCTAGCTTCGGTTGGCGATCTCTAAGACTGGTTGCTCTGTTTCGAATCAAGACATCTAGATGGGGGAGCAGAATATCCGACGATTTGGAGGTATTTCGATGGTTTCTTTCCGTCCAGATCAAGTAGACATTAGTAGAAGGATTTGAATTTGGGGGAGAAGTGACAAGTATCAGATTGGATTGACAGATCAACGCGTCGCTACTTCAATCAAGATGGAGCAGCAAGGTGATCTCTTGTTTCTAGTTCTAAGTTGCATAGAGAGCAGAGGGGGTTGGTCTGTCCTTCATAGGAGATCTATTGAGTTAGAAATTGGTGTCGGGTTGGTCTGTCCTTCATAGCTTGTTCTAATTTGTCTCCCGTTTCTTTGATCTGGACAGTAGTAGTAAGCAATGATTGAATGTTAACTTGTGCTTCAGAACGAGCTAGAGGAAGTCGCCACTCGCCACTCTCTCTTGATAGTTGATACCAAAGGTCAGCCCATGTTTTTGTTGATCTAATCCCCCAAGATAGACTAACATCAGCTCCCAAGTCCCAAGTAGTCTTGTAATTTCCCAAATCGAGACTAATTGTCTGTCCAGAATCTGCAGTTCCTCCCATTCCCAATTGCCTATTTGATCCAAGGGTATATAACCTCTCTGTATTTTAGCGACTTGTTAGATAACCAAGGTTTCCTTTTTGTGTTTATAACCCACCCCGTAATTGTTTACATTCCCTGCTAACACTTCTCTGATAAACCAGGTAACCCAGATTTAATCTGTTTTGAATAGGAGCATCCAAGACGGTTTCAAACTGCAGGCTTTGTTCCAAGTGAAGAGATCTCTCATTCCCAACCCTCCTCCCTCCTTCCTCCTTTGAGTAAGTTGTTTTCTCCCAAGCAACTCCGTCTATGTGATAACACTCAAGATTTCCTTTCCATAAGAACATATTACATAAGGAATTAATCTGTTTTATGCAGCTCTTAGGAAGGATGAATGTACTGCTCCAAAAATTGGTGATCCTGTTATAAACGAAGTCAGAAGCCGCTTCCTCACTGCAAATGATAGCGACTTGGAAGCCCATTTAGTCGGAATACCGTGGAATATTGTTACGCAAATTATTATTGGTATATACAAAACAGAATAATCAATTTGATCATGAGTTCAACTTATGAGAACGTCTGCTTTTTTTATTGCAGCCAGTTATAAACCATTTATTCCGACTTTGTATATAAACTTTTTTGCTGACTGAGTATAATGAGGAATCATTAACTCGAACTAAGCAAAGTATGTTATGTATACCTTCTTTCTAAAAGTATGGCCTTACGGTTATGGGTATGAGAGAACCGATGAGTAAGCAAAAATGATTGTTTTATTGGAGATGAGAGTTTGTGTAACTCATGTGCTAAATCAATCTCTTAAATAAAAATGGCAATAATAGATGACGTTTCAGAATTTTTGAGGTTAATAAACATCTAGTATCATTGGATTCCATATTTTTTGGACATTTTGTTCAAATTAATAACTAATAGATTAGTTTACAGTCTAAACGTTTATATTGGGTTTACCTTTATGTCTATAAGAAAAATACTCTTTCACAAACCTCAAGATTAAAATCACTGAAATTAACAAAAAATATTTACTAATATATTTTTGGCATTTTGTTCAGCTCAATAACTAATCAATTATTTTGCAATCTAAGAAAATTATAAATTTATAATCTTTTGAATTCTCATGATTGCATCAGTTTATATATATATATATGCTTATGTTGTGTGAGTTTTATTATAGTCTTCTCAAAGGTGGTGTTTACATATAGAGGGTTTAATGAAAATTACATTAGTTATTTTTACCTAACTCACACATCTAACTTCTTCACCACATGGAATCTTTCTAAATTTAACAAAATAGCTTCAGCTTTTGAATCTGGCATTCACCAACTCAAGTAGTTAATGTGGTACATGGGTTTAAATAAATTGTGCAGTCCAAATTGATTTCATCTGCCTAGTGTATCAGTTAACGTCAACCAATCACGTACGCAAGTGTTTTACGTAATTAATTTTCTTTTACATTATTATTAGAAAAATATGACTGTAAACCGATATGAAGGTTATGAATTTATAAGGGTCTTCATCAATGAATATTATGAAATAAATAGAAATATTTGCACGAATCACTTAACTTACACAAATTGAACTACCTAGCTATTACTTAGCAATCCGAATTTTGATCTCTCAAATTGTTTCATGTTATAGAGTCTAAATCGTATAGTAACAAAATCGATTTCCAACATGAAAAGGCCGTAATGTATAGAAGAATTAACAATAATGAAAGCCCATGTAACAAAATTTGTTAAGAAAACAGAAGATTTGAAATCCTTTCGTATTGCTAATTTGATTTTTCTCTTGAGAGGCAAGCTGATATTAATTGTTGTAATGATTCTTATCTCTATTTATAATCGATGTATGGTATGCTTTTCCTTAATTTATTTCACCTGCCCACGTGAATATATCGAATTTTGGTGAGTTGCTTAGATAGCCATGATCTACCAAAACTCTTCCTTGATTGAGTAATGATGGAGTCATGTACATGGTGAAATATATATGTACTACTACTTCTTTCTTTTCAATGTTTATTTTCTGTAATTGCATCATTTGCATGTACAACTATGACAATTGTTTTAAATGCTATTTTTTTGGCCAACCACTAATTTTGTTTTTTTTATTACTTTTCAAAATGTATTCAGTCCAATTTAGAACTGGTTATATTTTTTCAGCTCGTAGGTATTTTCTTAAGATGCATGAATGGTATACTAGTGCACTTATACACCATTTGTAGTATTTAAAAATTTCAATACTGAATTTTGTCCATTGTTTTATTTTAGTAAAATAAATGGCAATGCTAAAACGAATAATCAACGAAATTGACATAAGTTTGTCAATTCGCAACGGGTATTAAATTTTGTATATCTATGTTTCTTCTTACCCGTAGTCTAAACTAATGAAAAAATTGTTAAACTAATGAGGATTGACCCTCTCTGTTTAATGTTTATAGTTCATTTTCTGCTCTGATTTTCCTTTGCTTCTTCAACTGCCCCCACACGACTAATAGATGAGTTATCCAGTTTTAGTCAAGTTTTTAGTGATGCGTGTCATTGTCATATTCTACTGACCTTATCTCTATTGAGTAATGATGACTCATGTGCATGTAGAGAAACTTTAGAAATATGTGTACTTTTCTAAAAGTATGCAAAAAGTGGTTTCTAGTGGCACAGGTTCAAGATCAAGAGTCGAATCCTACTATTTTTGGCCTAGCTTTGGTGATTTGCACGCAAAACTAATGGGTTAATGAATTAATCACAAGCATGTACACGTGGAGTTTAAGGATTGGCATGCTAAAATGTAAAAAAAAAAAAAACAATTAAAAAGGATAGTATGCAAACGCTTGATATGATAGCTGTTTAATAATCTTTTGAAGTTAGAGCCTAATTTTCGGTTG
Organism: Kernera saxatilis; assembly: GCA_900406395.1. Lineage (NCBI taxonomy): Eukaryota > Viridiplantae > Streptophyta > Magnoliopsida > Brassicales > Brassicaceae > Kernera > Kernera saxatilis. The sequence goes on from OVAY01000132.1 coordinate 18,243, forward strand.
TTGTGGATTTTGGATATTAATTATAATGCCGTGTGGTTAAATGTAAAATTACCAATTGATTTGTGGAACTAAACCTTTGTATTTTTTTTTCATATTATGACTAAACTAACCTTAATAAAATCTTATAAATATATAATTAAATAGTTTGAATAGAAATAAAATTATGGAAAAATATAAAAAGGAAATAAATGTTAATGTAATATTTTTTTATATCACTTTTTTGAAAAGAATAAATATTTTATTTTTTGTTCTACAAAATTTAGAATACATCTTCTACGTTTTTCACATGTTCTACGGATTTTAGAATACTTATTCTACTTTTTGTTCTACGGATTTTAGAATACATTTTCTGTTTTTTCTTATATGTTCTACAAAGTTTAGAATATGTATTCTACGTT
>OVAY01000132.1:18680-93092 GCA_900406395.1 Kernera saxatilis
ACGAAGTTTAGAAAAATATATAGTTGTTATTCCTAACAATATTTATTTTATTCAAGATTATTCTATGATTTTGTAAACTTACGTAATTTTGTTATTTAATAATTGATTAAATCTCGAATGGTGGGATAGATAGATAAGCTCTTTCGATTTTAGATGTGTCGAAGAATTAGGAGATTAGATGAGCGAGCTCAAGCATGAGTTAAGAACAGAACTAAGATTCCTTTTAGTTGGATACATTAGAGAGATGAGGAAATAGAGACGATGAAACAGAGCAGCTCTTGGCATCTGTTTGTCTACTAAGTAGTTTATGGCACAATTTGTGTAAATATCGTTAGTTAGTGGCTTTTACAATCCTTCGGATGTTTGATATTTTATGAAAACTCTTGGCATCTCTTTGTCCAGTAGTTCTAGATAAGGTAAGTTTTTTGTAGCTGTTAATTAGCTACCATTGTATGTAAAATTTCTTATGGGAATGAAGATAGAATTATGCAGAACTTATCATAGAAGAGAAAGAAAAGGATAAAATCAACAAAACCTACACAATGTTCAAATTCAATTATTCCAAAATGATAGTTCAATGCATTTCAAATTCAAACCTAAAAGTGATCCTATAGATCCTTGGTGAAATTAAAAAAAAAAAAAAAACCTTAGAAGATAGGACCATATGGTATAAGATTCGTAAAGAAGATGAACATGGTCGAAAAAGAACAGAGATTTAGAGTTGATAACAAGTAATATGTAGTGACTTGTTCGAGGCCATGATCAATATCAGAGAAAATTTGATAGGAACGGAGAATCGCTCTTTGTTATTGCCAACCTTTAAGACAACTCATGCCATTTTTAATTTGACGCCATTGCTATGCTAATTGGCTTTCTTAAAACAAACCTTAATTAAAATCTACAAAACCCAATAATCCTTCAAAGCTATGATTGAATCCTAAAACGAAAAAAAAAAGATGAAGAAAACAACTATGAATTAATATCCAACTTGAAGATCTATCAATGGTTACTTACAAAAAGTATAATTAAGACAGTTATTTAGCTTAAAAAGGAGTATTTATTCTTAGGATCAAAACAAACAATTCGATTGAAAACGAGGAAGGAGAAGGAAGAATAAGGAAAAAGAAAAAAGAAAAAAAGTCAACGGCAAATCTTCATATTTTTTGTTTTTATTTTTAATTATAAATATTTATTTTTTTGTCAGATACATACACATAAAAGTGATTAATGATTAAAATATAAATATTTATCAAAGAAATTTATGATTAAAATATATATTAAACATAATTAATTTATTATCAAGGGTAAAAGAGGATTAATATTATTTAAAGGTTTAGATCTCCAAAGATTGATATAGAAAGATTAGTTTCCCGAACATATAGTTAATATATCATTTATTTCAATTAACAATATAATTATAGTGTAGGTTTAACTTCTCGCGATAATGCTGTTGATGGGTTAAGTAAAATATAGTATACAAAGTCATATAAGTTTTAGAAATTGACATGTTATTCTTTGGAATAAAATTTGAAATATACAAAATTTTGTTTGATATGAATCATGAAAATAAGTAACTAAATTAGACATTTCAAATTGTAATCGATAAAAGGAAGTAATAAAAAAATTCCAAACGACGCATTTTGTGTTCTCTAGTTTATAGACTTGAAGCATGTGTTTGATCTTCGGCTATTTAAAAGTGTAATGTTCTAGTTGGATTTGGTCGCACGGGTTGAGAAATACATGATAAATAAAGGTGAAAGTAAAGCGAAAGAGAAACTATAAATACGACAAAACAAAACAAAATCTATAAGTTGAATTGAATAGATGGAAAATATAAAGTGAACTTTAAGTCGACATATATAGGACTATTGATTTTTATTTATTTGAAGGATAGATATATTGTTCTTAAACCAAGGAAATAGGTTTCCAAGGTTAATTAAGATCTATTACAGCTGCAACACGATTACATACTTATTATAGATAATAATATTCGTATTGGCGCAATAGTTAATCACTCGGTTTGGAAAATGAAGTGGTGGCGTCTCCTATCAGAATTGTTCTCCATGTAACGCTCGTAGAGTATTGCTTCTCCAGTGGGTTTCATCACGAGTGCGGTTGAGTTAGCCGTCCCATATCGTGATTCTGTACTCTGATCAATCCAAAAAATAAAAATAATAAACAAACAAAAGAGAAATGAGATTCATGCAAATAGAAAGGGTAAATCTCGTCTTTACCGTTGAAGTGGTCAGATTTTTTTTGTGGCAAATATCAGTCATAAACTCCTCACAAAGCGTCTGTAGTTGAGAGAGCTCCATGTCTAGATATTTTGGGTGAGCGATTTTGTTAGTGAAATTGGTCTTCAACACTTCCTCCTACCAAAATTAAAGAGTGGTTTAGTTTTTTGTTTCTATATACATATATGAAAAGATTTTCAAATATATAGAACCATTCTGCTAATTAATTAGTAATTAGTCACCTTGTCGAGCCCATGCGAAGACAGAACATGGACACCATTATCAACAACTGTTATCTGGACTTCTGGCCTACCCGCAGCCTTTTTGGAGACACAAACCATCGATTTTGACTTTACGTCTGCTACAATTAGGTGATAGCTCGTCAGCCCATTGTTAGCAACCTTATCCTGGGCCACTTTCTTCGCAAACTCGTGTGGAGTCAAACGGTGGTCCTGTTGTAACCAAAACGCAATCCCGTGAGATCCAAATAGTTTAAACACACACAAAAAAAATCAAAATAATGAAAAAAATAAAAAAGAAAAACCATAACACATCAACATATCAAACCTTCAAGAAAGCTTCCGGAAAGAACTCAGAAAGGCTAGGAATGTTAGAGGGCATTCCATTCACAAGAGATGCAACTCGGCCTTGTTTAGAGCAACCGAACCAACTCCCCCCTCCCGGTTCAAGCACACTTCTCAATATGTTGCCATCTCCATCCCAAGAAGCTGCTTTTATTTCCCTTCAAATCACCATACAAACAAAACGAAAAACACTCAGTCATAAGCGCACTATAAGCTCTAAAGATGGATACTATAAAGAGAATGGAGGCACAATATGAAGCCAAACTTGCCTGTGGTCCCACGTATTCATATTCTGCAGCAGCACCAGGTTTCCATCGTGTCGCCACTGGAATACTACATTCCCCTGCATTCTTTCTGCCATTGAATCTCTCTTCTGATGTTTGTAGTTTGTTTCTTCATCTCTCTGAGGTGTGACCATCTCTGTTTTATAGTCGCATCTTCTGCTCTCCTTTCCCTTTACTCCTTCAACTGCCCCCACGTTATTAAGTGACGTTTTTACCAGTTTTGGTCTAGCTTTTTAGTGTGTTCGTGTCATTATCATACTCTACCAATTTTCTCTCTCAAACTTCTGAATTTAGAAATACTTGTACCCGAACAAGTTTTAGTTTCACAAAAATTTATACTTCGTTATCAAACAGTGACTCAAGATAATAGTTATAGATATATTTATTGAATAAATTATCGAATGTGAATTTTCAATTATTTAAAAGAAAAAAACTTTATGGTCCCTTTGGATACAAAAAAAGGTACTGGAAATGTATGTGAGATTTGTTGCTACAAACCTAGCTTTTGTAATGTGGTTGACTCTATAGATTTCCCGTTGTTCTTTTTATGTCACATAGGTTCTTAATTAGTTCTTATAATTTGGATTTCTTTTTTTCTTTTTTTTCTTTCTCATTTAGTCTTGATATATAATTCGTTTCATTTTGTTGACAAAAGCTGACAACCAAATTAGCTAGGATAAAAATTTGCTTTGTCCATGACAACCTGTACACAATAAATTATGTACATTCATTTTACATTCGATGAAAAACTGAATAACATGATAAAGCTTTTAAGCTAATACAAATATAGTGTATAGAGGACTAGATATATATGTTTCATGACAACATCTATCAATTTCCAATTCATGAATCACCAAAGTTTTTCTTCCTCTTCACAATGAGTCAGTTGCGGGTCCCAGCGTGCAAAGATATTTAACTTGTGTAGATTTATTTAAATTTTTTCATTTGCTTAATATATATATATATAATTTATTAATTAACTAAAACCATACGCAATAGATTGTTTTTATTTTTATTTTTTAGAAATGATTATGGGAGCCTACGCGAATTTGATGAATCAGTGAGTATGTAACGTAGAAGAGTTGCCATTGTCTTTTAATGCGTCTATGAAATTAAGCTTTACACAATTTGTCCGTATGGAGACTTGACGTCAAACTCAACTTATTTAGCAACATCTATTTTTTTCGTAAGTTGTGTAGGTTTTTTATTAGTATAATCTTCTCGATGGAGGTGTTTGTATATCTAGAGAGTTTTATGAAAATTAGATGAGTGATTTTTACCTAACCCCACCATCTAACTTTTTCACCACATAGAATCTTTCTAAATTTAACAAATAAGCTTCAGCATTTGAAATTTGCATTCAACAACTCAAGTAATTAATGTGGTACACGGGAGTAAATAAATTGTACACACCAACCTGATTTCTTCTGTCTAGTGTATCAGTTAGCTCCAATCAAGCAAGTATTATACGTAACTGATCGTTTATACATTATTATTAGAAAAATATGTCCATTAACCGATACGAACGTTACGAAATTGAATATTATTATAAAATAAATATCAATATATGAACATGTGATTCAACTTACGAAAATTGACCAACCTATAAATTAGCAACACGAATTCGGATTTGTCTAATTTTTGTATGTTTATTTTCGCAATTGCATCATTTGCATGTACAACTAAGAATGCCACTATGACAATAGTTTTAATTGCTATTTTTTTCGCCAACCACTAATTTTGTTTTTGTTTTACTTTTCGAAATGTATTGATCAGTCCAATTTATAACTGATTATATTTTTCAGTTCGTAGGTATTTTCTTAAGATGCATGTATGGTATACTAGTGCACTTATACACCATTTGTAGTATTTAAAATTTTCAATACTTAATTTTGTCCATTGTTTTATTTTAGTAAAATAAATGGCAATGCTAAAACGTATAATCAACGACATGGACATAAGTTTGTCAATTTGCAACGGCTATTTTTTTTTTTTTTTTATATATCTATGTTTCTTCTAACACCAGCTTCACACTATCTTTCTCTCTCTCTCTCTCCTCTCCACCAAAATTAAAGTTTAAAGATGGAAGAATGTTAAATTCTATTGTATATAACCACAATTCAGGTTTTAATTATAATCAGATTAGTATTCTTTGAATGTTAATTAGTGGTAGAGATGAGCTAAATAGTAACACCAAGAAGTTGAAAACCTCATTTACTCAACATCCTACGTACGTCTAAGGACTTGAGAACCTAGTAGACAATCCAGGTGATATTTTAAACTTCATTTTAGAACCCTAGTATAAAATTACACGCAATCTTTATTTTAAACTTCGCCATTAAACCACTGTTGCCTTTGCTTACGAGAGCCTAGTGGGCCTTCGACCCATTAAGAATTTAATATAGAAATCTATGCAAGCCCATTAAATTTCCATGTGTTTTTTAACATCATTTTCCTTCTAATTCGCCATTAATCAACAATCCCTGAACCGGTTTCCTCTTCTCAAATCACAGTCATCAACACGTGGAGTTTAAGAATTTTGCGTGTGGCAATTGATAACTTTTTTTTAAGAAGAATGAATAATTTTCATAATTAGCTAATTTAACATATTATTTTCACCCACAAGCCTTGGTGAACCAAAAGCAATTTAAATCTTCACAAATTAAGAGATGAAGTAAGCTTCAATGATGCAAATGATTCAGCTAAATGCAAAGCCTCCTCCACTTGAGAAGCATCCGTCCCCTGAAACCAAAACATGTTGAAGAAAGTGTCACAAGCCTTTTTAGGTTCCGACTTAAAAGAAGAAAGAAGATGATCATGATCATGATCATACCGGTCCTGATGCGAGACCACCTTTCGCTTTCCCGCATTTCCCTTTGAGAGGACCCGAGAGAATTGTACACCATTCTGTCACATCTAATTGCTTGAAACGATCCGGAACTCCTGCACAGAAAACCGCCTTCTTTGTGGTTTCATCTGTGTTCAACATCATCACCGGCATTTCCTGCAACAAAAGATACACAAACGAAAACTCTTACTTCAACAACTTTCTTTTAGTTTCTGAGGAGAAAACATGTAAATCTATATATACCTTCTTTTCCATGATTTGTGAAACGGCTTCTCTCAAGGCTGCTGAATCAAGACCCACGTCAAGCTGGACAATGCAAAAGGTCTTCCCATCTGTTGCTGCTGATTCGGCTGCCTCTGTTGCTACTTTGACTGCTTTCCGGAGGTTTTGCTCTGCTTTTTCCTTTTGAGCTTTTCGCATTTTAGTCTGAAGTAGAGCAGTGTTGGCTATCATATCTGCCCTTCTTCCTGCTGGGATAACTTCGGTGACAACCCGTCTTTTCAAAGACGAAACTTTCTCTTCCAGTCCAGCCTCCTCTGCTTTGGATGCATCCTCCACTTCTTTTTCGAGCAATGACGCCAGATTTATCGCAGCTAAAGCAGACGCATCAGTGAAAGCAGTTATCCTACGAATACCTTTGGCCACTCCCTCCTCTGATACTATAGCAAACGCTTTGGCTTCACGAGTGTTTCTTATGTGAGTTCCTGAAAATAGTTGGTTGGTCAAAATAGTCTTACTTTGAAGAAGAAGAAACGGTCTCTTGGTCCCACATAGTGTTAATAGCTAATGTAAAACTGACCTCCACAAAACTCAGAGGAAAGTGATGACCATTCATCATTTTCAGGATCAGCCAAGAGGTCCTCCACTTGTCTCCCAATTGCCACCACTCTGACAGGATCATAGGAGGCCTAAAAGAAAAATGCTTTTTAACATTTTTTCGAAGATACTAAACTGAAAAATAGCTAGCAATCGAATTGATTTAACAGCTTACTTCCCCTAATGCTTCTCTTAGACCGTTGATGCGTTTGGCTTCAGAAAGCGCTGCTTTCGTGGAAAATACATCCAGTTCGTCCTTGATCTTTTTATTCACTATAGCATCAATCTTTCTCAAATCTTCAGGATCAACCGGTTTGCTGTGGGAAAAATCAAATCGCAGCTTTTCAGGAAGAACTATTGATCCCTTCTGTTTAATATGATCCCCAAGCACTTTCTACATTCATGAGAAAAGACATTTGAGAATGAATTTTTAAGGTTTGGAATCAGAAATTATAGCAAAAGGCAAAACATACAGACCTTGAGGGCAAAATTCAACATATGTGTACAAGTATGATTGTTAGCGATGAGTTTACGTCTCTCGTAGTCAACCTGCACGCATTAGACAATATCAAAAGAAAACAATTTAGATAGTAACAAGTAAAAAAGCCAAATGAGAGAAACTATACCATATAAAAGGCAGGATGTTTACCTTGCAGGTCACTTTATCCCCCACCGATACTTTTCCAGTTTTAGCAGAGAGATTACCACTATGAAGAACATAGCCCTTAACTGTTTGCACATTGCATACTTTGAATGTACCAAATGAGCCTTCAACAAGTCCTGTGTCAAAAATCTGACCACCCTGCTCAGCATAGAAGCTTGTAGATGCTAATACCAGACCCACTTTGTCGTCAGTGGCAAAACTTTCCACTAAAGCAGAGCCATTGTAGATAGCTTTTACTTCAGTCTCATGATCCTTTACCCAAAATCCGGCACGATAATTGCGCATTAGAATGACTATTTAACACTATATATATGTCCTAGCTTCTTTCTTTCAAATTTTAACTGTCTTGAATAAATAAGACAAACCTGGAACCAAATGTATTTAAAAGAATCATCTGTTGCTGAAACGCCAGTTTTGAGCAATGTTGATGTAGCGTCAACATCCATAACAATGGCAACACCAGCTTGCTGCAAGAAAATTGACATTAGCAAATCGTAAATAGATACTGCAATTTCAAACTTATTCCATCGTCCAATGTCAAAAGGGTAAATAGATAAAGAAACGATGTAGCACATTTTTCTGAGCACTCTTGGATTTTTCTTTAGCCTCTTGCTCGGCTTTGTTGAAACCGTCAACGTCAACCACCAATCCTATCTCTTCAGCCATCAGCTGAAACACGAGAATGAAATTTAACAAAGAACACACACATATAATTGTTAGAAAGAACTACGAATGCAAGTAAATACCTGAGTCAAATCTAATGGGAAACCATATGTAGCCCACAACTTAAAAGCCTTCTGCAACAACAAAAATAGTATGTTGACATGGCAATGACGGTTCCAAATACTGCAACATTTAAAATGACAAAAAAAATTGAAATAAAAGAGCAGAAACTCTTTAAGATGCATGCCTCTCCATTCAATGTATTCCCCTGAACTGCCTGAGCATCTTTTCGAAACTGCTCAATTCCCTGCGGTGCAAATTTGAATCAAATCAATCAAACTGTTCTTATAGTCACCTATCCAACCCAGAATGTCTGTGAAATCAAGTCCAAACATGCATCAAACCGAATGGTGTTGAAACCAGAAAACGTTACATATTACAAATATAAAGCTTCCTTGAAATTGAAGCTAGGAACTCTTTCTAAGACATTAGTTCAAAGAGCCAGAGGACCCCAGGTTTCAAAATAAAAGAAATGTAAAAAGGTTTGATGGAATTAAAAGTTTAAAATTCAGCTCCCACCTTTTCCAAGGTTTTGCAAAAGCTTGCTTCCTCTTCTTTAATTATCTCCGTGATATTCTTTTCATGTTCCTTCAACTCCGTAAAGACATCTCCCATAACACGAATCACAGAACTTACAAGTCTACAAGGTAAGCAAAGACAGATTAGCGACAGACACAGTCACACAGAGACAATGCTAAGATGTGCAAAGAAACATACTGTATGTTGCATTTACAAAAATACAAGACTAAAATAAGCATGTTCCAGCCCTATACAATATTCTTGAAACAAAACATAAAAACCAACAATCCAATATTGCACTTTCTTACCCGCTGAAAAATCCTTCCTCAGCTTTTAAAATCTCTTTTCCATAGCGAACTGCTCGACGAAGAATGCTCCTCAGAACATGCTGACGACCCTCATTACCTACAAGAGGGTTGTTACATTAGGGTATATCCACCAAACTACAAGAGAACATATATACTTCAATTGAATACCATATCAGATTGACTATAGTAACAAGATTCAAAAAAAAACATTATGCCCAACTTAGAAATGAACCAGAACACTTTTTTACTTCAAAAATTGTAGATATATGAACTCAAACAAATGATATGCTAAGTTTGAAAAGAAGTATCAGCTTAAAAAAGATGATAAATACTAACCGTTTGCAAAAAACAAAGAAAAAAACTGTACCAAAACCAATGTAAGAAATGAGGGACAAGAGAATATGGCAATACCAGGACGAGATCCATCCGCAATAGCAATTGATAAAGTTCTAATATGATCAGCGACCACCCTATATGCCGTGTCAACTCTGTCAACATCGTCTTGACCAACTTTTCCAGAGTATAGCCTAGCTCCGGTGGCCTAAAAACGTTTAAAAAAGATTTCAACACCTCGAGTAAAGATTCAGAGCAAGTAGGAAAGGACCAGTGTATAATTTTTTTAAATACCTCAATGAGAAAAATACATGAAAATTGACACTGCTAACAAGGAAATCATCTCCAAGAAAAACCAAACTAAGGTGTCTTAACCATGTTACTACAAAAGCTCTAAATCAGAAACAATTCGTAAAAATTGACGAAGTGTGTTCCCATAGAGAAAAGAACCAAAGATGGTCATAGAATTACCAAGACTCATAATCCAATGGATAATAGATGGACAAGAATGATCCCTAGGAGGAGTTACACAGCAGTAACTCAATATAGTAACAGAGTGTCATGAAAGAGTCAGCAGAAGGTTTCAAAAAGTACCTTTTGGATGTCATCAAAAATAGGTAAGAAGACATCTGTGTCATAGTTGCTCATTTTATTCTGGAGAACAGAGGTCAATCTCTCAAAACCCATTCCGGTATCAACATGCTTAGAAGGCAGCGGTTTTAGAGGGCCATCTTTGGTTTCTCTGTTGAACTATTTTGAAAACACACATGACAGGCCCGTTAGAGGAAAAAATAGAGAAGAAATTAAGCTGAAGCAAGAACAACCTAGGTAGCGAGGTAATATAGAGCTGCACATAGATGACCCATAAAATCACTAAAAGAAACAACTTTCCATGCTCTGCATATATCCAGATATATTAAGAAGAGACAGAGAGTCTGTACCTGAATAAAGACAAGATTCCATATTTCTAAACAAGTTGGATCGTCCTTGTTAACTAAGGATGCAGCATCACGGTTACCAACACGATCATAATGTATTTCAGTACAAGGTCCACATGGACCAGTGTCTCCCATTTCCCAGAAGTTGTCCTGCAAAATTCATCAAGTGTTACTAAATTGAAATGACAAAGAAGGTTTATAGTCCCTTAGATTTACATCTAGTAAAAGTTTTTGTATGGAAATCATAAACATCCGTTTTGAAAGCCTGCCAACTATCAAAACTTCAGAAGAAAGTACTTAAGGACACGTACTTTGCAACCGAAGGGCAGCACACGTCCAGATGGAAGATATTTCAGCCATATATCTCTAGCTTCATTGTCAGGTTGAATGCCAGATTTCTCATCACCCTCAAAATAGGTTGCGTAAATTCGATCACTGGGTAGCCCATAGACCTGAGGCATGAAAAACAGGGAGGCATACTCATCCGCTCTCAAATGAAAAGAGAAGACTCTGGTTTACAGAATTGTGACTTACCTTGGTTAAAAGCTCCCAAGCCCATTCAATGGCTTCCTTCTTGAAATAATCTCCAAAAGACCAGTTTCCAAGCATTTCAAAGAAGGTGTGATGGTAAGTATCTTTACCCACATCGTCGAGATCATTATGTTTTCCACCAGCACGGATACACTTCTGGGTGTTACATGCACGCTTTAGCTTGCTGAGCTCGGAATTTGGATCAGCCGTCCCCAAAAATATTGGCTTAAACTGGTTCATTCCTTGAACAGAAAAAACAAGAGGAGGAGAATCAATAACAGGAGATTAGAGACAGATTATGATCCCAATTATTATCGGTTGTGAGGTGAGCTCGAAATCAATCTAGAATCTGATGCACAGAGATCAAGCAAACCGAAGTTTGCGTACCAGCGTTAGCGAAGAGAAGGGAAGGATCATTGTGAGGAACAACGGAACTTGATGGGAAGTTGTTGTGTGATTTCCGCGTGAAGAAATCGATAAATGTATCCCTGACTCTCTTCGCTGGCCACTCCACGATCTTGGATTCTCCAGGCATGATTTCGACGATGACGAAGAAGAGAGAGAGGGATGCGATTAAACCCTTGACGTTATCAAGGAGAGGACGAATAAGAGACTGTAGAAGAGTGACGGAAAAAGAGCGGGTGATGAAGAAGAAGAAGATGGAGCGAGAGAACGAAAAACAGAGCTTGCGAAAGGAGAAGCCTTTCGGGAACCCCCAATTAGGTTTACTCGTTCAATTGTCTTATTTTTTAATTTCTTCTTTTCAAAATTTAATACCCCACTTTGTAAATTCTCGCAAAAAGGAAAAAAACTTTTTCAAATATATAAACCAACCATACATACATATTAGAATTCATATGTATCAAAAAAATTATATGAGGTATAAATCACATACGAGTTATGAAATATATATAGCACACGCCAATGCATAACGTCGTTACAATTCCTAGGTCAGTCACTATGTTTTAAGAAAACGGCTTCTGTCCATGGGCTTGGAATCGGACCTATTACGGCCCAAATAATTTGATAATCACGAATAAGTAACCCAGCTCTACGTTACCCTTTGCGCACGTGCGAGTTCACACATGTAGATTTTTTAATTTTAATTTAGTTTTTACAAAAAAAAAACGTAAGAAAATACGAAACCAAACGCCTGCCTAGGAGGAGAGAAAGAGAGAGGAGAAGAGAGAGAGAGAGAGAGAGGAGAAGAGAGAGAAAATGGGTGAGGTAGCAGATACAATGACGAAGAAGAAGAAGAAAGGGAGGCCATCTCTTCTCGACCTTCAGAAGCGAGCTATTAAACAGCAACAATTACAACAGCAGCACAAAAATCAAGATGACCCCCTCCTCGATGACCATAGATCCGGTTCCAAAAACCCTAATTCTCTCAATCACCCTCCCAACTCCGGCGCCCGATCCAAGCGCCGGAACCCTAATCCAAACGGCGTTTCTTCCGATTCCCCCTGGATCAAGGACGAGGAGCACGGAGCTGAGGAAGACGATGACGAGCGCCGAGAGAAGAAACACAGGCTCCTACACGGATTAAACTCTCACTCCCATCGACATTCTCCTAATTCCCAATCGGGTGGTTCCGATCTGAACCTCGACGACCCCAGCGAAGCTCCCGAGGCATCCGTCAATAGACGGAAGATCGGCGGCGCCGTCCATGGATCTGACTATACGGTAGAAATTGAATTCCTTGTGGATCGATTTCGTTTCCAACTATTGATTTTAATTCCGAGAAAGGGAAAAATAAAATTGAGTTATTCTGAGAAATTAGGTTTAAATATTGTTGGGATTTCGCGCGTTTGGTTGTGTTCGTCTTCTGCTTGAATATAGAGATGAGTGAGTGGATGAGTTTGACTGAGTCATTTTTTTCCCCTTAATTTTATTGGTGGGAATTCATAATTCAGCTTTTCTGTAAATTATTTTCCCTTTTTTGTCTTCGGCAAGAAAATTCTTGGGTGTTTATCAGTTTATTTTTTCTTTCGCTTTAATTTGCAGGATTTATATGATTATTATATTTTATTCTTTGATCTCTGGTAATTAAATCGTTGTTTACCTGAATTAAAGATGCCCCTGCACTGAAACCATCATGTCTGAGACAAGTTCCAATTTGTCTTTTCCGTAATATCAGTGTCTTAGTCTACTTTCTCAGTTTGTATGTAATTTCACAGACTTTTACTGGGATCTTCTTCGATTCTTGCTTAAACATGAACACGAACATAAAAACATCTACTTGCTTTCCTATGATTTGCGAAAGCTCACCTTTTTAATGGATTCTCGGAGTTGATGATGATAATCTGTTGGTCATCCTGCAGGGAGAAAAGGCTTTGAAAGCGACAGACTTTCTTCAAGGTACATATTAAAAACCCCTTTTTAATTTCCTTTATTTAATTCTTGAAAAGGCAATAAACTGAAATTCGTACGAGGATAAAAGCGAGATTTTTCTGCTGATTAAATTAAAAATTTGGTTGTCATGTACATGTGGACAGGGTCTCCCGTGGAGTCTGGTCCCACTACACCTTTGCCAGACAAAAAGTTGTTGGTGTTCATCCTCGATAGACTTCAAAAGTATGCTCATTTCCTTGCTCTCTCACATTTTCTGTATTTTGGTTGAAAGTGATTCCAACTGGGTAATGGTTTACTTGATCGATGTTCTGTTACAACACTTGTAGGAAGGATACTTATGGCGTTTACTCAGATCCAGTTGATCCTGAGGAGGTGACTGTCCTTTTTGTTGATGTTACGCACATTAATGTTACCACAGTTCTGTTCGTCTTACCTGTGTTCGTTATGTGTTACAGCTTCCTGATTATCATGAGATTATCACGAATCCAATGGATTTTAGCACAGTGCGGAAGAAATTAGACTCTGGAGTATATGCCAGTTTAGAACAATTTGAGGTAAGTCTTGTACTTCGAGTCTATTGGACTTCTCCACGATGCTTCTCCCTGAATTTGGCAGTTTATAGATGTGTCTTTTTGCTCTCTGCTTTTGCTAAAATGGGATCATATTCCTTGATAGTTTTGATGCTTTTGAGTTGGTTTCCTCATTTTCTTGGTCATATGAAGTATCTCTGGTAGCTACAGAAAGTTTTGTTACTGGGCATCTTCATTTCTGTACTTTCTTACGGTTTCTAATGGTTTATAAAAAACCATTGCTTGATGTTGTTTGCGTGCTTTTTCTTTCAATGATGAGATTTAAAGGATTTATTTGTTGTACTGGTAACCAATGAAGATACATGTAACTTAACGTAACTCTTGATCTGTGCAGACCTAAGGCTGTTTCAAAAGTTTTGTTTAACTCAACGTAACTCTTGATCTGTGTAGACTCAAAGTTGTCTCCCAGTTTGAATATATGTGAATTCGTGAGGAGATTGGTGTTGGAACAGGTTTTTTTTTTTTCTCTCTGATAAGTCTCGCTTCTCGCTCTGTTCTTTTTTCCAGGGAGATGTGTTTTTAATATGTACAAATGCAATGGAATACAATTCAGCAGACACTGTATACTATCGACAGGTATGTCCTTCAATTTGATTTTTTTTCCCCTTAACTACTCTTCTTTTGATATTTCTTCCATGTTTCTGAAATAGTGTAATTTGGCTTATAGGCACGGGCTATACAAGAATTGGCAAAAAAGGACTTTGAGAATTTAAGGCAAGACAGTGATGATGAAGAACCGCAAAACCAAATACAACAGCAGCAGCAGCAGCCAAAAGTTGCCAAAAGAGGCCGTCCGCCAAAGAAACAACCTGAACCATCTTCGATTGACCGTACTGCTTCTGAAATTTCAGCTGATGCACTCATTCCTGGAGGAGATAGCTCTAATAAGTTTTCTGGTGCTTACAATCTAAGAAAGACTCCTCCTTCATACAAATTCCGTCAAGCAGAAACATCGGTTAGGATCAATCATAACAGCGAAACTCAAAGTGGCTGGTCGATAGATTGGGAGAATGAGTTTCCACGTAAATAATTTTGACCTTTGCTGTACCTTCTTTCAGACTTTTTTTTTGCCTATATGAACCATCTTCTTGGTTTCTCTGCAGCTTCGGTTGTGAAGGCGGTTAACAAGTATGGGATGAAACATTTCAATGTCGATGATAACAGACGCGATACCTACAACCACCTCTCGACTTCTACCCAGGAGCCGTCAGTTTTGACAACGCTTGAAGACGAGTTAAAACAGTTGATTCCAGTACGTTATTGCGAATTGTATTATATCCTTTTTATGGAGAAACAAGAGTCTGATCATTGTTTTCCTTTTTCATCAGGTTGGGCTGAACACTGAGTACGGTTATGCGAGGAGTCTAGCACGATACGCTGCAAATCTAGGTCCTGTTGCCTGGAAAATTGCATCAAGGAGAATCGAAACCGTGTTGCCCTCTGGAATAAAATTTGGTCTAGGTTGGGTTGGAGAGAACCCATCAGGACCTGAAGAGGATGATCCTCAAAAAAAAATCTTATTAATGTCGTCACTGGGAAAACAGAAGTGTTCTAATGACTTAGCGTCTGATGACCATTCAAACAGAATCCTGTCTCCAACAGCTTCAGTCTCGAGCGCTTTCATAGGAAACAGGCATTCTTCCTCTCAAGGCATCGAAGAGACCGCACCCGCTCGTGTCTTGAATCCAGAAACCGAGTGTCCATCATCATCCTCCTCTCGCCAGACAGGACCGCTGATCAAACCTGAGAGCAGCAACGGTCTAACTCGCTGTTTCAGCGGATTCAGCCATAGTCCAAGTCCGATGCTCGGAATCACGAGACAGCAACAACAAAACTTAACCAACGAGGCCATACCAGGCTCGCAACAACAAGGGTTGTTTCCTTACATCAAACAGGAATTCCACCGGTTTCCACCGGACCTTAACGCTAGGCTTGTCTCACCAAACTCTCCCGGCTCGAATCCGCAGACTGGTTCGTCCTCGTCCCAGCATCCGGATCTGGCATTACAGCTCTGAAGATGAATGGATCTTTGAAAGAGGCATTTTCCATTGGCTATCTCAGCCATATATTTACTGGGATGAAATCATGTCGAAGGTCATGGCTTATTGTTGTGAAATGAAAATATATGAGACAAGTCTCTATTGTACAGATTGTTGCAACATCCATATTTTTTTAGGGGTAACAAGAGAGAAAAGAGGAAAAGGGAAAAAAAACAACATGGGTCTCGCAGGCTGTAGAATATATAATTTATATTTTTAATTTTCCTAGATTTTTTCAAATACTGTATGTTCTCGCAATGCTTTAACATTGGCTATAAAAGAAGATGACCATCATCAACATTTCAATAAAGTGGCGCTAACTGTTGAAAAAACTTATTTGATTTTTAGCAAAACAAAAAAAAAAACGTATTTGTTTAAATTCCATGTTTAGTTTGTCAATTTTAGAATGTTAACACTTCACAAATTTCGGTAATCAATTATCCAACAATATTTGGAATATTCGTACCGTACGTCGCAGATTCTTTATGGAACAGCTCTACCGTGTTTAGATAGCATCGAGTATAGATGTATGAGTTTATACGGTATACGTAATCCTAAGAAAATAATTTTATTAGGGTGAACTCATCTATTTAATCCCCCGATGTATGGATAACTTGTCATTAGATGTCAATTGTACTGTTGCGTCTTCCTGCATCAATTTCTAGGATATTGCTATTTTTACACACTATTTGTTAGTTTTTCCTCCACTTACAACAAATAAACATGTCTTAATTACGAAAAATTAAAACAAATAAACAATAAAAAACAAAGTAATTGTCATTAGGAAGATTTTTCGATTTTTCTTTAAAATATTTGGTATCTTGCAATCAGTCAAAGACACATTTAATTTGTTCTTTTTTCTTCTTTACCATCCAACAATTTGTTTAAAACGTAGAAAATTAAAAGTATATATGGTGGATCTCTCATGAAAACCGTCTTAATATATTTTATTTCTCATCACCATCATTTAACAATCAGTAACGGCTTTGAATGGTAGGCAGCATATTAAAAATCAGTAGTAGTTATAGGTTAATACTAGTTGTAATTTGTAAATTTGTAATGAAAATTGAGAGTAACATATCAAGGTAATAGCGTTAATAGCATTATTATAAAAGAAAAAAAAATAGCGTTAGTAGCAGTAAAACGACAATAAAGTTATTAACGCCATGCTAAAATTTGGGGAAAAAAAGAGTTCAAAAAGTCAAAGGAATATCGTTAGATCAGCTTTTTTGTTAATTTCATTTTTTGTTTCTTTCAAATTTAATGCCATTAACATGCGTTAAATGTTGATGTGTGAATGGTAACAAATTCAACATTAATGTCAATAAATATGAAAAACAAAATATCAAAACAAACAGCTTGCTGATAAAAAAAAAAAAGCAAAAATATGATACTCCAAACTTATCAGCTAATAATTGATAATAAAGTCGCCATTATTGTTATATTAAGATATGAACAGTATTTTCTAAAACGGTAAATAAAGTCAATGTGGTGGGATGAGAGAGGACAGTGACACTACTAACTAAGAAAAATCAGAGGGACCCATTGAGGGATGTAATAACACGTAAGGTCAATCTTTATAATCTGGACCGTCCATTTGTTGAGATCTCAACTGACCATCCACTGTCGGCCTCGTGGGTTCTCCCACACACTGTACCGTCCATTTAAGCAACGGAGCTATACGAGGGTACTATGGGAATTTCCATCGGCGAAGCGTTATTATCCGAGAGGGTATAATGGTAAATTAGCGCACGAGGGTGGATCTGACCGTTTAAATGCCAGAGAAGAGAGGTCGGAGAACTGAGGATGATGATGATATAATAATAATTGGAATTTTGGGGGAAATATTTTTAAATTTTGAAACAAGATAAAATAAGGAAAATTTATTTAATTTCCTTTTTTTTTAAATGGGTCCTACTTGGAAAAGAACAAAACGAAACTCGTCGTCTTCTACCACTTAAATTTAGTAGCTCCAACAAACAAAAAAACAACAAAAAAAGTAGTTTATACAGAAGGATGAAGAACCAAAACTAAAAGCTGTTGTAAAATTCGGTGATTTTCCTCTCCCGCTTCCTGGATTTTTGTTTTCTCTTCTGAATTCTTTTTCTTTTTTAACCGTTTTAAAGGATCCTTGTCATTTTTTGTCGCGATTAGATGGAGTTTGTATAATTTTAGTAACTCTACAGTTTTTTAATATTGCTTTTTTTTTCTTCTCTTTCTCTCTTTTGCTGCAATCTATCGCCGATTCGGATCTTCTCTGGTGAGGGGTTTCAATAATTCCCTTTACTCCGCCAAAAGTTCTTGTTCTTTTGTTTTCTGGAATTTTCGAAGGAGAAACAGAGGAAATCAGTCTCCTTTTTACCCCTTTTATAGTTCCATAGCCAAATCCTAGGTTTTTTTTCTTTTCGTCATTTGTGCCTGGTGTGGGATTTCTGGAGCTGGGTTTCTGAAACCAGCTCCATTTTCCTGAATCCCTTCTCCTCCACCGTTGTCTAAGAAAAAAAGATGACTTACTTCTCTTGTTTGAATCCTCGAACCAAGGACATAAGAGTCGACATTGACACCGCTCGATGCAACTCTCGTTACCCAACCGATTCATCAGGTTCCTTTCATTTCCCAATCGAAAACTTTCACTGTTTTTACCTAAAAGTTTTCGTTTTCTTGTACAATGTATATTCTTATACTTTTTTGTGATTTCTTCAGTTCACGGGAGTGATACAACAGGAACAGAGTCGATTTCGGGTATTTTAGGTGAGTGTGTTTTAAATCCCTTTTTTATCGTGTTTTTTTTCCCACACATTCTGAGTTAATTTTCTTGTCGGAATTGGAACAGTGAACGGAAAGGTGAACAGTCCGAAACCTGGTGGTGGAGCTCGGAGCTTCACGTTCAAGGAGTTAGCCGCAGCAACTAGAAACTTCAGGGAAGTGAATTTGCTCGGAGAAGGAGGTTTCGGGAGAGTTTACAAGGGACGTTTAGACTCAGGAGAAGTCAGATCTCTCATTCTTCCTCAAACCCTTTAAAGGAAAACTCTGTTTTTATGAGATTTTGATGTGATTTGACTTATCGATGAAAGCAGGTGGTTGCTATTAAGCAGTTGAATCCAGATGGGCTTCAAGGAAACAGAGAATTCATAGTAGAAGTTCTTATGCTTAGCTTATTGCATCACCCAAATCTCGTTACATTGATCGGTTACTGTACGTCTGGTGATCAGAGACTTCTTGTCTATGAATACATGCCAATGGGAAGCTTAGAAGATCACCTTTTTGGTTAGTTACTAAACTCCATTTTGTTTTTGTGCAAGTGTTTTACTGTTAGTAAGGACTTTAAATATCAGTTCGTTTACTCTTTTGCTTGATTTTCAGATCTCGAGTCAAATCAAGAGCCTCTAAGCTGGAATACACGAATGAAAATCGCGGTTGGTGCGGCTCGGGGAATAGAGTATCTTCACTGCACAGCAAACCCGCCAGTGATATACCGCGATTTGAAATCAGCAAACATATTGTTGGACAAAGAATTCCATCCCAAACTCTCTGATTTCGGATTGGCCAAACTCGGTCCTGTAGGAGATCGGACTCATGTATCGACCCGCGTCATGGGAACTTACGGTTACTGTGCTCCCGAATACGCAATGAGCGGGAAGTTAACCGTGAAATCTGATATCTACTGCTTCGGTGTAGTGTTGCTTGAGCTTATTACTGGGAGAAAAGCTATTGATTTGAGTCAAAAGCAAGGCGAGCAGAATCTTGTTGCTTGGGTAAGTAAGTAGTAAGTACTGAACCGGATTAAACCGGAATTCAAAATTCCTAATCTCGTTAAACTGAAATTTTTCATGTCTCTGCAGTCACGTCCGTACCTCAAGGATCAGAAGAAGTTTGGACATTTGGTGGATCCGTCTCTGCGAGGAAAATACCCGAGACGATGTCTAAACTATGCGATTGCGATAATCGCAATGTGTCTGAACGAAGAAGCTCATTATCGACCGTTTATAGGTGACATAGTGGTGGCACTCGAGTACTTAGCCGTACAGAGTCGGTCTCATGAAGCTCGAAACGTCTCGTCCACATCACCGGAGGTTACAAGAACGCCGCGACGAGACTCGTAGAAAGAAACACAAAAAAGTCGTGAGAGCTTTTAAGAATTTCAGTTTGGTGTTCTGTAAAAATGGTTTTTTTTTTTTGCTTTCCCAGAAAACAAGAATATATAATTTGGTAAATGTTTTTTTGTTTTAGTTTCTTATACTTATTTTTTCCTATGATGTATATAAAAATTATGGCAACGATTGAGTTCTTTCATATGTATATCTACATTTGGAAACCGCATTAGACATTAGTCATTACAAAGGAATTTCAAAAAAAGCCCCAATCTTCAATTTCTCAGGAAGAGAGGATCTTTACATGTTCTTCTTCTTCTTCTATCTGGTGCGTTTTTAAAAGCAAAACCCAAAGCACCTTCCTAGTAATGTTTCAAATAAAAACCAAAATTCAAATTATGAACAATTGCGACAGAACACAAAGGTATTTTATCTTTTTGTGTCATGTCCTAAAAACCTTCTTTTTCTTCTTTCCTTCTCCGATTTAGTGCCATAAACTGTATACTGTAGCTGAAGAACGTTCAGGGAAATGATGAGAAGAAACATGAAGCAGAAGCCTAATGGTATGACTCGGTGTAGTCCTGCAGACATCTATACACTCTTCTACATCCTCATCACAAGTCAACAAAACCCATTCATTGTCTTCGTCTAAGTACTTTAGATCATACCTGCTCATATCCTCAATGCTAAACCGCTTCCCGATCTCCCACAATAGATCTGTTAACCTGCGCGAATTCCGCATCCGGAACCTGATCTTCTCTTCTCCGTAGCTAACTTTAATCCTCAGAAAGTCATCATCTTGAGATGATGATAACATGTGTGTGCCTTGAGGGATGTTTTCTAAACTAGAGAGAGTCAATACTGTCTCGTCAAGACTCGAACTTTGAAGCTCGATTTCGCTGCTGTTCTTCTTCAACGCACCTCCTACATCGGTTGTTGCACTGCTGTTTAGTTGGGTTTCGCTGGAGCAACATTGGCTAGAGCCTGAACTGTGACTATATGAGGAAACAGGGGACTTTGCAAGCTGCAATGGTGGCGGAGGAGGCGGCGAGGTCTTGGCTTGTTTAGACAGTTCTTGTGACTGTGAGGCTAAATTGGGGAAATTCGCGTAGAAGGAGCCTATGGGAAGAGGACCTGAAACACCTTCAACTGAATCAATCACTCGTTGGATTTTCTGCAGAGAATGTCCCACTTTCTTGATCTTTCTTGACGGCCATCTCTGTATCCCATGCTGCCTGCATATTCTCTTCAATGTCGTTGGACAAACTGAAAATTTTCCCAAGACAATAAAGAGGAGATCAATATTAGGATATTTTTTCCGATAAAAGTGAATCGAGACAATAGAACAATGCTGCTTACCACCGATATTCTTGGCTGCATCTTTCAGACTCCCTGCAAAATACTGTCGAAGAACATCCAAAGTGATGGTTTTATCTGCTTTCGTACGCTTTTTCTCAGCCATCCTACTGAAACCGCCACTAGAGAAAGTGCTGCTCTCGTTGACATTAGAATCTCTTGTGTAGTCAAAACATCTTTTCAAGCCAAACCCATCATTTGGGAGATTGTCTCCTCCATCAAATACCAATCCAAGATTCTGAGGATTACTACTATTACTCCGCTGGATTTCTTCGAGAGAGGCTCTCCATGAGGAATTTTCGTGGAGATGATGTAGTTCTGATGTGTTCTCTACCTTTGGCGTTACTATCTCTTCCCTTTCTATCACTTCGCTCTCTTCTTCTAGTTCCTTATCTGTAACAGTCCTTAAGCTTCTAGGTACATGAGCCATAATAGTCGAAAGAGCATTCAACATTTTCCTCTGCTCCTCCAGATCATCGCAGTCTTTGGGCAAAAAAAACTCCAAGACGAAATCAGCAGAGCCGGTGTGGATGCAGCGCAGGCGAATTGCAACCGCGCCATGTAAACCAAACATATTAGCGTGGTGAGATAGAGGGTATTCGGATTTCTTGTAGTTAGAGACATCAGACGAAAAGCAAGGTCCATTGGTCAAGAAGGCTTGTCCTGCAACTCCTTGGCCTTTCAAGAGGTGATGCTCAGAGCAAGCTTCATGGAACTCGCGGACAGTTGGATCACCAACGTAGCAAGCATCATCAACAGTTGATATGCAATGGATGTAGTTCTCATCGTTGTGACGACACCCGCTTTTGCTTTGCTGGAGACAAGAGACCCAAGTCTGAGCTAAAGGTAGTTTATGCGTCTCACAAGCACATCTCAAGAGATTTCGGATTTCAGGTAATGCAGCTTTGTAGGATAAGTCACATCCCTGAAACAAAGGAGAAACAATCTGGTTTATATCAAAACCAGAACTTAAAGAACTTGTATAGTTTCTTTGATTACCTTTAGAGAAGGCGGAATCAGAACTTCAGTGCTCCTAAGATCAACTTCCTGCAAAAAAAGAAACACATTCTTCCCTCTGAGAAAACCGTTTCATTAGCAAAAGCTGAAAGCTTTAGAGAAGGACCCCAACCTGAAGTGCTCTGCAGATACTTTCAAGCTCAGGTCTCAATTTAACCATCTCTGTGGTCATTACAACCTCAATAACACCCAAGCAAATCTTACTACCTTGTTCAAACACCGGAATAGCCAGCGTTCCACGGACATCGCAGTCTTGAGCGTGCTGGACTCTTGGATACTCCTCGCTCCTGAAAAACCTAACATCAGGAGTCCATTCAGGAAGCTTCCCCAAGAAAACCCTTCCAGGCAAACCAGCTAAGGCCTTTGAATCATCTTGCTCAGCAGAGAAGTGATAATTCACAGAGATCTCTCTATAGTTTGCAAGTCTTTGACACATCGGATCGTGGCTAAAAGGTTGTTCCTTTGTGGTCAAAACTCGCTTACCGCCTCTGTTAACCGGAACCCATAACTGTATAAGTGAGCCTCTCTCTGTTGTGTAGTCTTTAATGTGTTCAACTGCTTGAACCAATCTCTCAGTAACCGAAGAACCACCACCTCCTGGTCCAATCCACCACCTTTTGTTCCATTGAAACTCATCAAGACTCGATCTTTCTGCACAATCCTGACCGTACATCTGAGATGCTACTCCTGATGTGCAGATTGCTGATGTATCTTGAGTAGGCGACCACATGAAGGAAGATGGATCAAAGGGGCTAACGGAAGAAGTTGAAGGAGTTAAATTAAGAAACTCAGATCCATCTGTTGTCTCTAACCAGCAACCATCTAGTAACAACCCATCCATGAACTCAGCGTCCATAACCGCGTTCTCAGTTTGAAGAAAACTATCTTCCATGGATTATGTAATTTGCTTTTTTGGTTAGCTATCTCCAATATCAATGAAGAAAATGTAAGAATCCATTTTCAAGAAAAGTTTCACAAATAAACAAAAAAGGTCGAGATCGAGATTATTTTTTCTTCTTCTTGCTTACATTTTCAGAAATTGATAGAACTCATGAGTATCGAATTCACCAACAGATAAAGTAGGAAATTAAAGGGCACAAAACATTCTAGGAAACACGGATCAAGCACAAATCTTGCCTAAATCTAACTAATGATGACAGAATAAAGAATCCAAAGTTAAAAATAAAAACCCAACTTTTCGTTTGATTCCTTCAAGCTGGTCAAACTAAACCCAAATTGTTTATGGTTCAAGAGATACTGATTTAACCCCAATGAAAGTAACAAAAAAAAACAAACTTCATGCTAATCAGCTTCGTTCTTCACGAAAAATCAAATCTTTAGAGCTTCAGAAGAGAAATTAGAAGAAAGGAAAAAAAACTCACAAGATAGAGAGATTCCCGAAGATTCCTTCCTCAAGTGGGTATTAAAATTCCCTTTTTATAAATTGAAGTTTCTTGCAATTTGTTGTCTGAGATAGAAGGAACAGATGAGAAAAAAAAACGAATCTCAACCCAAAAGAAAAGAAAGCTGTAAAGATGTCTGATGGGTTATGTCTCTGATGAAGAAGAAGTACCTTCTTCACGGAAGATGAAAAAAAAAAAAATTAAAATAAAAGATATGAATATTTGTGGATCGTTATCTCCTCTGTGCATCGGGACATAGCGAGAGACCTTATTGAGAATTTGCTTCATATCACATTATTTACAGAACATCACTCTCTCTCTTCCAGGCTGCTTGGATTTTTGACTGAAGGAGAGACAGAGAAAGATTCTCCCACTTTCTAGAGAGAGAGGGAATAAACAAAAGAGCAATAACATGTCTTGTGCAGTGAATTTCTATTTATGTAAAAAAGTCAAAACTTTTTTTGTTTAGCAAACGTCACGTAGAGAGAATCTCGCCAACAATCATATGATATTAAAAAGAAAAAAAGGATTTTATTTGGAATAGGGAATATCTGCATACATTTGACAAATTTTTTTTTTTTAAAAACTATAACTATAAGTGAAATAGGTTGTCAAAAATATAAAACTATAAGTGAAATAGTAAAAGCAATTTATTTTATTTAATATACGACTTTTTTATCCGCTGACTAAAGATAAAATATTTTTTTTTGAATCAGTGGTAGAATAAGATCCTACAAATTTTTGAAAAAATCAAATATAATGGCTGTACGTATCTTTAAAATATACCATATCTGATTTCGCCAATTAATTCAAAAGTTTATATTTGGAGAATGATTCTTCAACATTTTATAGTGTTCATGACCAAAGCGAATCAATTTCCATTTATAGACCCTTGTTTGCTAATTGAGGACAAGTTAACAATTATTTATGTTTTTAGTTGTCCATCGAAATTGGTCATTTTGTTACATGTTGCTAAATTTATTTTTATAATTATAGAAAATCAAAGAATCTCAAAGGCCACTATTAAAATGTTGTAGGCTTATATGGATAAATTATAATAAAGAAAACAAAAAGAAACAAGTGGGGGAGTAGGTTCTTCCCTCAACTGGGTTAAAATATACCCAATTTCTTATCAAAATGACAATATAAAATAGTTCAGTAAAACAAAAGTTTCTAATATAGTGGAGAGTATTCTGTAACCAATAGCATTTTGGCCTCGTGAATAGATGCCTAGATGCCACTGCTGAAATATAATAGATAATTAACTTTTTGTTAGGCAAGAGAACGTTCTAACCGGAGTTCTCATAAAAACGCAGGTTGTTTTAATTGGTTGAGCTAAATCTACTGAACCATTCACTAATCCCCAACATGTTATTTCCCAAAATCTCATGGTGTTACGTGGAAGTATAGTTTTTCTGCCTTAACTTTTCAATATATACGGTTCTAAGTAATTAGTAACCACAAGACGTGTTATTTACTCTATGTAAAAATAAATACTCTGCGTATATACACCAATTATCAACAACAACAAAAGGGACGTATGTGTATACACGTAAGTGTTTCTATCTAATACTCAAATAGCGTAAGCTAAAAAGGCAAAACAAGTTGTGCATGACTTGGCTTTCCTCCATTTGGGCTTTGTCTCACATATTCCCAGTTAGGTACACTCCACATAAATTACTCACTTCTAATTTCAATCAAATTATTTTCTCCCTTTTTTTTTTCTTTTTTTTTGAAAGCGATTTTCTCCCTTTTTGTCAATAATAATAAGTGTTTCACACTTTACATATTTTTATTTTGGTCCTACTAGTTGGATTTTGAACATGAATATGAATTATATTTATATATTTTGTTGTTATCAAAAAAAATTATAGTTTGTTTGGTCGGAGATTACGACATCTGTTACTCTGTTTTTTTTTTTCATACATCTGTTACTCTGTTTTTTTTTCATCTTCTACGAAAAAAAATCAGAAATTATTATATTATCTTTTTGAATTTTGCTGCTTACACCAGGATAAAGCTAATGAGTAATGACCAACAATTCGTCTATTTCAAATTAGAAAAATTAACATTCAGATAGAACATGTAGCTAAGAGCATCTCCATCCATTAAAAACTTTTAAAGGTTTTCAAATAAAAAAAAAATTAATATTTTAATATAATTTAATTTTAATTAAAAATAAATATGAACCAATAAAAAAACAACATGTATTTTATAAGGTTTTCTCAAAAGTTCTCATTTGAGAATCCTATCTCTCTCTTTTTTTTTAAATTATTTTATTAATAAAATTTATGAAAAACTCCCAAGAGAAATAATTTAAATAAGGTCATTTTTATTAATCATTTTTTTAGTTTTAAATAAGGTCAACTTAATTAGCTCTCTAACTGAATTAATAGATTATATAGAGTTCTATAAACAAAAAAAAAATATATTTATTTGAGAATGGGTCGAACATGATAAGTCGCAAGCATTAAAAAGTTTTCGTTAGGTCACTCATATGGGCGTTTGGGATTTTTTTATACTTATTTTTGAAGGGAAAAAAATGTAACACTCCTCCCATACGTAATATATTCCTTCATTGTGAAGAAATCGGAGACAAAGACAATCCTAAAACTATCTTCATCTCTCTTTTTTTATCTGCATGGAAGAACGCTCTTTAATCTCGAATCTTCGTCAGCTTCATTTATTTGTGGTGTTCGGTTGGGAAGAACGCTATATATATATTAGTAATAGAATAGTTTGATTGGTTAGTTTTGTGGTTAAGAAACTCTTTTTCTAATTGCTTTTTTGGGTAACCAGGAGTTTCCCAAATTTAGGTTCATAATCTTTAGAGACACTCTTCATTTTATAGCGTCAATCCTCTCTTCCAAACGAGCCAAACTAGTGGAGAGAGAGCTCAAACCTTCACTCTTCCCAAACATTATTAGACTACTATTCATTTTGTCATTTTTTCCCTCAGTTAATATATAGAGATTTGTAGTTTCTCCTTCATGGTATGGTAGTAAAGGCCTAGACAACCAACTTTAGAACAAAAAATGGAATGCAAAGTTTAGCAATCGCGCAGCTAAATCAGTTTGAACCAAATCAATATTTAATGATACAAAGGCGTCGAATTAGTTATTGATCCCGTCAAGGTATGTTTAAACAGACCTTTAGATAACCGGGGAAACAAAATTAGATGGCTTTAACATATTCTTCAGTGAATGTAGATAAATTCAAAATTGTACTTTATATTTTTAGACAAAATATATCAATAATTTCATCTGTATATGCATTTTAACTTTTATGTGGTTTGTTTTGTTGAACTTCATGGGATACAAAAAAAGTCACAATACAAAATTAACTACAGATTACAAGATATCGTATAGAGAATATATATATATATATATATATATATATGCGTACATTCCTATCTATACATTAAATTATGAATAAAATAGATACCTCATATCATGATACTTAAGCTTTAATAATTGACCACATCCGCCGAAAACAAATTATGGCCACATCCACATGATTCCTTCGTTACTACGATTAAGCTGTTGTGATTTGAGTCCCAACGGTTAAATTGGAATCTTGCACTACTTTAAATCGTACATAGTTAATTGCATAAAACAGCCAATAATCAAGTTTCGCCAAAAAGAAAAAACAGCCAAATAATCAGAAAGAAAATAATTCTAAATAATATAGAATGGCAAGGAAAACAAACTTTTATGAGGTAACCAAGGAAAAGAAAACTTTGCAAATACAAAAAGAAGATTCTGATTACACAGTTTTAAATTATTATCCGGGCGAATAGAATCTCTTTTCATAGGGTATTGAAACGTATAAAAGAATATTAAAAATTTCGGTCATTAATATAATACAAAAAAAAGAGTCCATTATGTGCAAAAAATATATATAGAGCGACGAATTATTATAAGGTAGGCCGAATCATTAACTCCCACGTCAAATAATTGTGATAATTTTCACACGTCTTGGTTAGGTATAAAACCTTTATACCATTTTTTTGTACGGAGACGATTCTAATATTATTTTTGTTGAGTTGAGTACATTGGTTGGTAGACCTAGACCTAGGCCCACGAAATTATACTCTTGCATTATACACCTCAAAAACTTAGATATTTACATAATTACATTTTATCGTTTTTTGTATAGTGCATAAGTTCCGTCACATGCAATCAAAGCAAAGTCTTCTTGATTTCGTCATCAAGATATTGACTTTTCCTAACATGGATCCGAGATCTTTGTTAACGACAACCAAAACACGTTAATTTATTTTTGTTTCTTCCGTTAAACTGCAAAGTTCTGCATTTTAAACATATAAATATTTTGGACCATTAGCAAACACAGTTCACAATACCATTTCATTGGATAATTAAATAATCTCTTAAGATGCGCAACTTCGATCTAAAAGTTTTTTATGAGCAAAATTTGTATCCTAACAAACTGTTTATCTTTTTTTTTGTTTTCTTTCGTGAAACTGAAAACTGTTTTTTCAAACACGAATGGTATTTAGACCAATATTAAGATGGGTCGTTATACAGTTTAACCGGTTATAGAATAGCCCAAGCATAATACCACATTCTCTAGCAATACTTAAACAACATCACTATTCGGTATCAGTAGCTCATGTTGTACTAGTTGGTTATCCAAATGAGATGAGTTTGAAATTTGAATACCGACATAAAAAAATGGACTAATTTAACATGTTATGATCTCAAATCCGAAGAGATTATGGATCTTTGTTACCCAGAAATTTGCTATGACTTAAAAAACTCAAATTTGTAGCCAAATTTTGTTTTAAATGCACAAGATGGTGAATTATAGTGTCTTTCGCCTAGAGTAAAAAAAACTTTGTCTAGATGTTAATACGAAATCTAGACGATATAGCTTTTTTCAATACATAACTGAGAAAC
This sequence comes from Kernera saxatilis, assembly GCA_900406395.1. NCBI lineage: Eukaryota > Viridiplantae > Streptophyta > Magnoliopsida > Brassicales > Brassicaceae > Kernera > Kernera saxatilis. The sequence goes on from OVAY01000132.1 coordinate 47,230, forward strand.
TACAATTGTACTTATATGTTCAATACTTCCAAGCATATATACATGAAAAGGATATTGGTGATTAAGGATTTTACTTTTTAGGGTTTTCTATGGCTCCATGTACCTAATAATTCTTATTTGAGCTGAGGTTCCCCTTAAGAAAAAAAATTACTGGCCGACATATGAGATTAGTCAGACTCTATTAGCTAATTAAAGTTTAGAACAACGAGTATTATAAAAAAAATTAATATTTGTCTGCTCTCATTATTCTTTTTCATTTCCACTAATCAAATACCCCACTTCCACTTACATATAAATTATAAATTATGTATGCGATCTAGCATCATAACAATGACCAATTAAAGGTCTGACGTGATGACTATACCAATTTATATGACAAAGACTTAAAAACTTTTTTTTATCATGATCGTGCGTCTGACATTAGACCACAATAAAATTCCAACTAAGAAGCTCACGTCATAGATGCAAACATGGAAGAATAAATAAGCACACTAGAATCGAGAGCAAAATAGAAAACAAATAAAATCCATTTAGAGTAAAACCAATGGGTTATATATCTTGCAAGATATATAACCCATAGCTTTTCATTATTATGCTTACAAAATATTCGTTAATTTTGTGAATAGAAGATTACAAACAGGAACTAGTACCCTTCTTAAGAGCGTTTCATTGTCGCTGTTTATTTGAATTATCTATATATTACCAAAGAGATTACTTAGAAACAAAAGCGTAAGAGGAGCATCTTGGGTTTATAGGGGATTTACTTAGTCTTTAGAGATAATATCATTCAGAAGTTTGGCTTCACGTTAAGGCGAGTCGCTAGTTTCTGTCCCAGAGATTTATCTGCCTCCGACCAGTAAGAGATCCAAATGCTGCGGATTTCGTGCGTAACACGAGGCTCGGCAAGCGCTTCAACAAAACGCTTCACAAACCGCTCTTGCCTTTTACCGGGAAAAAAAAAAGAAAAGAAGACGATTAGAGGTTATGAATTGAGAGCTTGTGGATTTTGCAATGAGGGTTCTGCGTTTATAGCGTTTACCTGTCTGAATCCCAGGACCGGTATCTTTCCCCTGGCTGCTTGAAGTTGTTCTCCTTCCCAATGATGCACTGTGATATAAAGAAGAAAGTAGAAAAACATTTAAATTCCACAGTGCTGAAAGATTTGTGATACAGCTTCCTTATATTATATGTTAAGGCATGGAGAGGAATATGACCTTCTCACGATTTCCAGAGCAGAAAATAGGAGTTGTTGGGAATTTTTCGGCATGGCGAACTGGATCCAACCTTGAAGGGAAGTAATTGACCTGGAAAATAACACGCCATTTCATATCAAGATGCCAAATTGATTGTGAATTGAAGTATCTGAAAGTTTCCAGAACCGTGAGAGATGATTACCTCCTCATCCCTGTGCATGAAGTTCATAAAACCTTCATGGTGATTGTTGTGGTGAGCACATTTAGGGGCATTGACAGGTAGTTGCAGATAGTTTGGTCCGAGACGGTGTCTCTGACTATCGGCGTAGGAGAAGATCCGGCTTTGGAGCAGTTTATCATCTGAATAATGGATGCCTGGAACCACAAGAGCAGGGCAGAAAGCAATCTGTTCATTCTCATTAAAGAAGTTGTCGATGTTCTTGTTCAAGACCAAGCGGCCAACAGGTTGCAGAGGCAAGATATCTTCAGGCCAGATCTTTGTGACATCAAGCGGATCGAAATCGAATTTTTCTTCATGGGCAGGATCCATCACTTGAACGAAGAGATTCCACTCTGGATAATTCCCAGCTGCGATCGAGTCATAGAGATCCTTAGTGGCATGGCTGTGATTGGAGCCTCCAACTCTGATAGCTTCCTCATCCAACAGGCACTTAATCCCACAACTTGGTTTCCAGTGGAATTTCACATAGTGAGCTTTTCCAGCTTTGTTGATTAGCACGTAAGTGTTGACCCCAAAGCCTTCCATGTGCCTGTAGTCCTGTGGGATACCGAGATCGTCAAAGAGGAATGAAAACATGTGCAAACTCTCAGGGTGGTGGGAGAAGAAGTCCATAATCCTCCAGTTCTCCTGAATGTGGGATTTGGGATTCGGTTTCAGCGCATGGACCATGTCAGGGAATTTCATTCCATCACGGACGAAGAAGACAGGGAAGTTGTTCCCAACAAGATCAAAGTTCCCCTGAGTTTGAAACGGAGAAAGGAATCAGTACAAGTATCATACTCTTTACTTTCACATTTAGTCAAAAAGGTGGTGAAATGAACTAGATAAGCAAATAAACAATAGCAAACACAAAGATATGATTCCGTAAAATAAAGAGATAATGGAAGGATCAGAAAAAGGCTAACCTCTCTGGTGTAAAACTTGACAGCAAAACCGCGAGGATCTCTCAGAGTCTCAGGGCTGCCACGCTCATGGATCACAGTTGAGAAACGAACAATAACAGGAGTCTGTACACCAGGTCCTCGAAGAAAATCAGCACAAGTAAGGTGTGTAATGTCATGAGTGACTTCAAAGAAACCCTTTGCACTGGCACCTCTAGCATGAACCACCCTCTCAGGAATCCGCTCCCTGTCAAAGTTGGCGATTTTCTCAAGCAGATGATAGTCCTCCAGAAGAACTGGACCTGAAAATATACATAAAGTCATAGCTTAACATATCTAAATTTCCAAACCAGCGAACATAATAAACATGAAGACTTATATATCAGATTTGGCATATAGCTGAAGGAAGAAAGCTGATTCACACAAGTCTAAAACACCACTGGCATTCTCGTCTAAACGTTTACTGGCTTCCAGGCTATTATTTCTGACTACTCGCTATAATTTGTTCTTCGAGAGAGACAAAAATAAATACGCACCTCTGGTTCCAACAGTCAAAGAAGAGTTGTTGTTCCAGACTGGTGCACCCGAGTTTGTAGTGAAGAAGGGGGAATCATTAGCGCTTGAAGGACGAAACTGCACCCAAAAGTAAATTAAGAAGAAAAGAATGTAATTGGATCGAGTTTTTTAACCAAATTCCCTTAAGAGTGGAGATATCTTGACAAACGATGATACTTGACAATAACAGTACCCCAGAGTATATGATCAATCAACCAGATTCAATATGATCACTTCCAAAATTAGGGAGGCAATATTAGCATTTCGTAGCTGTTATTTAAGCTGCGATGACATTCAATATCGAACACAGTGATCACATAACGAACAAAATCACTCACAATCGTCGAGAAACCTTAGAATATGATGATCTACAACGATATTGACAGATTACGTCAGCGTTTAGACTTGTTGATTCGAGCATGTGCATGTGGAAATATAAACAATCAATAGACGAAAACATGTACAGTCCTAAATCCAATTTTCTTTTAATCTTAATTAAACACATGCGATTTTAAAAACCCTCTAAACAAAATCAAACCCGATCTCAGCATAAATAATAAAGAAATCGATTTAAAGACCCTACAAAAGCCTCAAATCGTCGAAAAACAATCACCGCAACGCTCCAACACAATTTTGCACCATTTTTCCTCGATAAAATTACGAAATAGCGAATTTCTGACTATTCTGACATGATACGCAACGAGAAATCGTCAAGGAACCAGAATCAGACTCCGTATATCCATATCGAAAACCGCACCAAATTGATACGAAAACTCGGATCCAAAATCAAGCAAAGACAAAATTACAGATAACGAAAGGAGCCTAAGAGGAGAATCGATGGATGGATATACCGTGGAAGGATCCATGATGCAGACAATTTGATCCGAATTTTTCCTTGCGATTTAGGTGAGACTGTATTTTTCCCTCTGTATCTACGGAATCGGCGTGTGTCCCCTAGTGTTGTCTGTTGCGCGCGTTTTATAGCGAGCAAGATAAATATCTATTTTAGCCCACCGCGAGAAAATTAGACAAAATCTCGCAATGTATCGCGATACCACAAAAAATTGTACGTTTGTTTTGGGAATCCAAATGACTATCCTCGAATTAATCTTTACGTGTGGATGATATCGTCTTTGCTTTCGCTGGATACTATACCATAAATAGACATTTTCAATTCAGGATTATCCTTAAAAATAAATAATACTCGTCGAATTATCTTATTATTCATAGCAAGCTATTTACTGGTTCAAGAAACATTGATTTATTTTGAAGAGATTACAAAGACAGTGACAGTATAACGACGGAGACATCGGTTTAGGGGATTACAAGCATTTAATTATACAAACACGAAACAACAACACAGGGATAATATCTTTTGAGGGATTTAACGACCAAGCGATGATGGATCGATTGAGAGTCTCACGATTGTACCTTTCGGAGACGAGCAAATCTGGAGATTGGTCTCTAGATGCTTGGCCTCACGTTGAGACGGCTTGCAAGTTTCTGTCCCAGAGATCGATCAGCCTGAGAGAGATTAAGAATGTTAGTTTGCTGAAAATGAAAAATTAAGAGAAGATATCACTGAGTTTGTGTTTTGTCTTTTTTGTTCTGACCTGAGACCAGTAAGAGATCCAGATGCTACGGATCTCGTGAGTGAGACGTGGCTCCGACAGAATCTCAACCCATCTCTTAACAAACCTGTCTTGCCTGTGACCATAAGTAAACATGAAAAGATTAGGAATTAAGCTTTGTCTAGTGAGTTTCTGTGAGAGTTAAGTAAGATAGATGAGAGTTCTTCTTTACCTGTCTGGTGCCCAAGATCTGTATCTATCTCCAGGCTGTTTGAAGTTGTTCTCCTTCTTAATGATACACTGCAACAATAGCAATTAAAGGGTTTTTTAGCAGACAATTCGAATAAACTGAGATGAGGTTTTGAATATTTAAAGGAGGCAAGGCGTGAATCAGACCTTTGTTCGGATTCCAGTGTAGGATTTGTTAGGGATAGGAACTTTCTCGGCGCAGCGGACAGGATCAAACTTTGAGGGGTAGTAGTTGATCTGGAAAAGAAAACACCGGATTAACATTTCGATACCAAGTAAAAAAAAACCAACTATTGTATATCGAGTGGTACTAAGACTTACCTCCTCATCTCTGTGCATGAAGTTCATAAAACCTTCATGGTGATTGTTGTGGTGAGCACATTTGGGAGCATTGACCGGCAGCTGCAGATAGTTCGGTCCAAGACGATGTCTCTGAGTGTCACCATAAGCAAAGATCCGACACTGGAGCAGCTTGTCGTCTGAGTAGTAGATCCCAGGAACCACAAGACCAGGGTTGAAAGCGAGCTGCTCAGTTTCATTGAAGAAGTTGTCAATGGTCCTGTTCAGAACCAAGCGACCAACAGGTTGCAGAGGCAAGATATCCTCAGGCCAGATCTTGGTCACATCAAGCGGGTCGAAATCAAACTTATCCTCATCCGCAGGATCCATCGTCTGGATGAAAAGCTTCCACTCGGGATAGTTACCAGATGCAATAGCGTCATGGAGATCCTTAGTCGCGTGGCTGTGATTGGCTCCTCCAACTACCTTGGCCTCTTCATCGGTCAGATTCTTGATCCCACAAGTTGGTTTCCAATGGAACTTCACGAAGAGAACTTTTCCAGATTTGGAGACTAGAGTGTAGGTGTGGACACCGAAACCTTCCATGTGCCTGTAATCTTGTGGAATACCAACATCATCAAACATCCAGCACCATGTGAGCAAACTCTCTGGCAAGTGGGACATGTAGTCCAGAATCCTCCAGTACTCTTGGATGTTTGTTTTCGGGTTTGGTTTCAGCGCGTGGACAACATCCGGGAATTGAATTCCGTCACGGATGAAGAACACCGGAGTGTTGTTCCCAACAAGATCAAAGTTCCCCTGAGTTTACAATAGATCAGTACTGATTCAAAAGAAGCTAGAGGATATATCAAAAATGGAAACGGTAATCTTTTAATATTATACCTCTCTGGTGTAAAACTTGACGGCGAAACCGCGAATATCCCTCATGGTTTCAGGGCTGGCACGCTCGTGGACGACGGTGGAGAAACGGACAATAACCGGAGTTTGAACACCAGGGGCTCTGAGAAAATCAGCACAAGTGAGGTTTGAAATGTCATGGGTGACCTCAAAGAAACCCTTAGCACTGATTCCTCTGGCATGAACCACTCTCTCAGGAATCCTCTCTCTGGTGAAATTGGCAACTTTCTCGATCAGATGGTAGTCCTCAAGAAGAACCGGACCTGCCCAGAACAGAGTAACAAAATGTTATAAAAAAACCCATCACATCTCCATTACGAAGGTCTTACCTAGACTCTTTCTCTCTGTTTTATCTCTTTCGTAGCTCGCAACGTAGAGGGGTTACAGTTAATTAGAATCCCAATAAGAAGAAGACAATACCTCTTTCTCCGATGGTGAGGGAAGAGATGTTGTTCGAGACTGGAGTACCACCGTTTGTGGTGTAGAATGGAGCGTTGTACGCGCTCGAAGGACGATACTGCAAGCACCATAATTCGATCGATTATCAGGAAAATCCCAGGAAAAAATTGGTCAGAACTAGCAACAAATCGAATGGATTCGACAAGAACACTCCACAAAATTTACTCAACTAAGAATAGATCCGTGAAAACCCTAATTTCAGTTGGAAGATATCACTTGCTATTAACCGCGTCTTTCACTTATATCCGTTTCCGTTCACTAACTCCAAATTTTATGACGCGACCCGAACAAAAACGAAACCCGGTTTACCGATTCGGATCCTGGACGCGGGTCGCCGGGTGGTTCACTCCGGCCGTTTGGTTGACAACTTGACAAGGAAGGCTTTAGTATTTTGGTGGCAAAAACAGTAACATGTCGGAGATAAAGGATTTTTTTTTTTTTTTTGGGATAAATTTACATCAGTTCTCCAAGGTGAAGAAGGGTTATTAGATAGATTTCATCCTAAACTAAAAATACTTATTCGATTATTACTTTAGAGACTTCCGTATATTCAAGTCTTGTTTGATGAATCTTTTTTTTTTTTTTTGGTGCAATCTTGTTTGATGAATCTATATTACACTTTTAATGGTTCGAGTAAATTAATCGTTCTGTTTAAGAAAATCCAGATGTGCTAATCAAATGGTCAGAGATATATTGTTTTAAATTGATTGATCGACCGACTGTGATTAACCGAATGTTTAAAATGATTAATCATGTTTAGATCTAATTTAATCAGAATAATAATAGTTGATTAATCAGGTGTGTAGATCTTAGAAATGATTAATTTATCTGATTTGGCTAAAATCACTAATATAATATACGGTCGTACGTCTAAACAATATATTACATCCTTTTTTGGAACACATGTGTTTAATAAAGAAACACAAACAACAAAATAGCTTCTAACGTTTATAGATCAAACAAAACCACATGTGGCGTTTCTTTCGCATGCACTTGGTTTATAGATCAAACGTTTTAAGGATAGCCGGCCAAAAAAATCAACATCACCAACTTATTGCTCAAGCGATCACCAACTTATAGCTCAAGCGACCATAGAATTTAAGCAAAATTTTAAACTAAAAAGCATGATATGCCACTAAGATTTAAGAGCATCAATCCAATTTAACTGTCTTTTTCTCACTAAAACAGTAAAAAAAAAGAGCATAATTAAACATGATCGACTTAAGATACACACAGAAAAAGAAAAGTAAGAAGAATACGAAGATACCTTGTAAGGATCCATGGTGATGAAGAAGCTTGATGATCCCTTGAGGTTTTGGTTTAGTGAGAGTGTTGAGATCTCCTCTGTGTAAATATATATAGTGAATCGCGTGTATGGCTTCCCCGAGTGGAAGGGTACTTTTGTCCTTTTAATATCAATTTATCGGTACAGTAAAAATGGGCCATTGTGTTTACTTTTCCTTCGCGATAACAATAATGGCCCCTACTTTGATATTTCTTTTTCCGTTTTTGGCTCCAACCCATAGCAAAAAAATAAAATAAAAATCATTAGGTGATGAATAATAATTTATGATCCCGACAAGTCAGTATTGCTCGAGAGGAAAAATAATAATATCTTTTAGAAAACAATTATTGTGACAAAAACAAATCACAAATCTCAAAAATAAAATCTTCAATAAAGATAGAAAATGATATCTGAAATTAGAAATTTGTTATATATGACTTGATACACACCTTTTCTCTTAACGATAATAATTCATAATAGTATGATACATGGGGGAATGTATGTTGACCACAAAGGGTGCACATGCACCCAGATTTTTTTTTTAAATTTAATATATTTTTAAGCTAAAATTTATAATATATCGACTACAATTTAAAATTTTGTTTTTATTCTTTTGGATTGTGCCCCCAATGCTTCTGCATTCGCCCTGGTATGATAGTTTTATTATAACTTGGTTGATACGTGATAAACGGTCTAATGTTTTTTTACACCGAGTTTGAAGTTTCAACTTCAAAAAATCTATTTTTTGACGATTATAGAACCATCCATCATGGTTTCTTATATTACTTGTAAAAAAATCTTTATCATGGATGATGGATAATGTATATAGAACTGTTGTAGATTTTTACGAAATGAGCCGTTTGTTATAAAGTTGTTCATAAAATTCATCTTATTTGAATGTGCTGTATATAATTAAATTCAATTGATAGATCACTATTTATAATTTGATAAAATCAAATTTTTGATGATGATATAACAATGAAAAAAGCTTGATTTGATACAATTCTAGTTTTAGTTTATATCCAGTTTTCAACAAATATATGATTTAAAAAAACAATTTTTCGATTCGATTGAAATTAAAGAACAAAAAAAAAAAAATTAAAACCGAACCGAACCAAATTCCGTGATTTCCAAACAAATTTATTTTCAATTTGGATGTTACAATCTCAGTTTATGTATAGTAAAGTCGCATGAACATTTGAGATCTATCGTACTAAAAGAGGAAGCTCGTGTCAGACACAAGTATGATAATGTAAATTGAGGTTTCTTTGTAATAATGTTTTTTTCTCAAGATTTTATGATGTTTCACGGTCCACCAAAATTAGGATTTGTTTGTCAACTTTATCCTCCACAATTTTCTTGTATGAAATTCAGGTGGAATTAATGATCTCAAGATTCTCAACCGCTTTAGATTATTTTTAGTCTTATCCGAAATGAGTTTGCGTACGGCGTTTTATACTTGAATAAATAATTAATATTTTAAAATTTTCATATTTATAAAACTGTATTATGCATTAGCATAATTACTAATATAGATGATCATGAATCTAAAATTACGGGTTGAAAATTCAAAACTTATCATGTATAAAAAATACAAAAAGGCTAAATGACATTATTGAGTGGGTATGGTGGGGAGTCTATGTTTGGGAGCATGTGGCGATTATTAGCACGTTACTCGATGCTGAATCGATCCATGTTTTGATTGGGGAGCTTACACTTGGGTCCCTTTAGAGTGAACAAGTTGCTCTTGTTTCTTTTTTTTTTTTTTTTTTTTTTTTAACAGTTTTTTTTTTTTTTTTTTTTTTTTTTTTTTTTTGGTCAACAGTTGCTCTTGTTTCTTAGTTTGATATTATTACAACTAGGTGAAACTACTCCAATACTATTCTCGGAAAATTGCAATCATTAGAAGATAATCTTACATTTATCTCCATCTAACAAATTATTTTCACACTATTTTATTTTTGAGAGAAAAGTATATACTCATAGATTGATAATTTATCTGGTTTAAATATGTAGTCTTCTTTTTAATTTTATAATCAGAAGTCGAATTTAAGACAAAAGATATGTCATGTTAAGCACAAAGACTAATATAACTCAAATTTAAATATGTGTAATACTTTTAATTCACATAATCATATGTGTTTTCATCATTGGTTAAAACATGTTAATTTTCATCGTTGTTGGATTCAAATTCAAATTTAATATTGTGTATGATAAAATATAATTTACAAATTTATATTATATACATAGTTTATAAAATGTTGAGATAATTACAAATCAAAGAATATATACTTTATTTAATCCTAAGCCTAAAAAATCATGAACCCACGACTAAAATTTTAGAATTTATAAAAGGAAAGTTTGTAGTTACCTAAAAAATTTCATAGTTCTGTAACTCCTGTTATCAGATAAAGCTGTAGAAATCATCTTACCAAAGAAAAGTCTTAGTTTGGCGACGACAAAAAAAGGAGCCACAAACCTAGACAAAGTCGTAACTTACGCTATTTTATCTTGGTTGATATAATGATGCATTTGTACGTTATTTTAAAACATTGTAAATTTAAATTTTTTCATTTATAGGGTCTGATTGGTAAATAAAATGGTATTATTTTTTTTGGTAAAAAAAAACCTGTAAAAATACCAAAATTGGTAAAAAAATAAAAAATAGTGATAAGAGATAACAGTAAAAAAAAGCTGAAAATATCATATCTAGTACCATTAATTCTTACGTTTTGATGATTAATAAATGGATAAACTTTATATCGCTGTGTAATATAATTATCAATTAACCCCATAAAACTAAAAAGTGAATTAGAAAGTTAATTGTTGACAATTACTTAACAGGCAATATACGAGGGCAACGGAGATCCACTTGAAAGTTGCCACGTAGCAATCTTACCCTTACTAGTTACTTTTTGGTGTTGCCCAACGAATGAAAATACGTTTTTGTGGATCAACACGACAAAACGAGATTACGCCTTATCCTTTCTTGTTTTTTTTCTCCGTGGATTTTGATTTTTGTCAATAGAGTTGAAAAATCAAAAAGAAAGAGAAAGAATTTTGGCAATCGAATCTTTTGGTGCTTCGTTTCTACTCCGATGGGGGACTTAATTAAAATTTGATTTTTTATTATGATTGCTGCTTTCAGTTGACTAAAACTTCTTTTTTTGGTTTATTTATGATGATTTGTAAAAATATATATAACAATGTTACTGTATAAGTCTTTTATAAATCTCAAGATATTAATTAACGATTTATATAGACAAATTTATTGTTTTATTTATTTATTTTTTTTAGAAAACAAAATTTTACTTAATAGAATGATATTTTAAATTTAGTTATCGAGAGTTGTTAATAATCTCCCAAAATATGAACAGGGGAAATGATGAGGTGATTCGACCGAAGAGATGAAAAGAAATCACTCAGGTATGGTTCTGAAACTTGTAAAAGAAATTGATCATCTTGAAGCAACAAGATGGTTACATGATGTGAAAATCAATAGTAAACAATAAACGTAGAAGAAGAAGATGACAAAATGAGTAAATTACAAAGCAAAATCCAGAGATTTATTGTTGGGGTTTATTTCCTCAAGAGCCTAGTGTTGTAATCTTGTAAACTTGTAAACCAAAAAAAACAGAAATTAATTACAAAGAGACTAAAAAGGGCAAAAAATAGAAAATAGATTAAAATCGTTGGCACTCCAAATAGGTTATACGCAAAGTAAGACGGGGGAAATTTGGAAAATCGAAAGCTATCTGAATCTGAAGATGACACACTTCTCTGAGTGCTTCTCTATCTCAGATTCAACGTCTGGTGATTTAAGCCACATTTCGCTTCAACAAGTAGCATTCATTAGCTTCGTCTCTCCAATTACGATTCCTCCCAACTCTGGTTAGTATTTCTGAATGATTGTAATTTCGCTTTTATGATTCGTTTTCTCTTAATTGATTTAGTTCGAAATCGACTCCGACTCCATTGCTAGACGATCTGACTCTTTTTTTTCTGCTTCCATTGAATGGTTCTAGATCGCGTATGGTTTAAATGTCTTCGCGATTCGTATTTGCACGACCTTGGAAGCATTTCCGCTTCGATCGAATGAGTAGCCGAGTGCGAACCTTAGGATCCACCGAGAAGAAACACTCGGGAGAGGAGATTCAAGGCACTAAACCTTGGTACAATGGTTTCCTTCATCAAGCCTCTGTGTACGGTGTAGCTACAGGTTATTGCATCTCAGCTTCTCTTCTCTCTATCATCAACAAATGGGCAATCATGAAATTCCCTTACCCTGGTGCATTAACCGCTCTGCAATACTTCACAAGTACATTCGGTGTCTTACTCTGTGGCCAGTTAAAGCTTATCGAGCACGATCGTCTCAATCTCTTAACCATGTGGAGGTTTCTTCCTGCAGCAATCATGTTCTACCTGTCAATTTTCACCAACAGTGAGCTTCTCCTTCACTCCAATGTCGACACTTTTATCGTGTTCCGTTCAGCTGTTCCCATTTTCGTCGCCATTGGAGAGACCCTCTTCTTGAACCAGCCTTGGCCATCTCTTAGAACCTGGATCTCTCTTGCTACTATTCTTGGAGGAAGCTTGCTCTATGTGTTCACTGATTACCAGTTTACAGTCACTGCTTATAGCTGGGCTATTGCGTATCTTGTGAGTATGTCTATAGATCTTGTTTACATCAAGCACGTGGTTACGACCATCGGGTTAAACACTTGGGGTCTTGTGCTCTACAATAACCTCGAGGCTCTTCTCTTGTTTCCACTTGAGTTGCTCATAATGGGAGAGTTACAGAAACTAAGGCATGAGATCAATGATAAGCCTGATTGGTACAGTTTCTCAGTGGTTTTGCCTGTGGGTTTATCTTGTTTATTCGGGTTGGCTATCTCTTTCTTTGGTTTTTCGTGTCGCCGGGGGATTTCGGCTACCGGGTTTACGGTTCTGGGCATTGTGAACAAACTGTTAACAGTTGTGATCAATTTGGTTATATGGGATAAACACTCAACCTTCATTGGAACTTTGGGACTCTTGATCTGTATGTTTGGTGGAGTTATGTATCAGCAGTCCACGAGTAAGAGACCGAAAACTATACGAGAAGACGAACCGCAAGAACAAGATGAGGAACAAAAGAAACTGCAGGAGAACGTGGAAGCTCAGAAACTGTGATCATAATATATACACAAAGCAACTTAGAAGATATACATGCTATCTTAGATGCCAATAAAACAAATTTAGAAATAATTATTTCAAACCGAAGACCAAAATCAGATCATGTTATTTAATGTCTATACAAATAGAGAAACAAGAAGTTATTGTTGTGGTTGGAGATAGAAACCCAATAATTTAAATGTGGTTGGTGGTACTACTAATGTAGTCACAGAAGTAGCTTCTTTTGAAATGTACTTGAAGATGCAGTAAATCAGTGCCATTATTATGTAAAAGTTTGTATATATCTTCTTCCCTTAAAACATTAGTATACTATTGTAATGATACGCTTCAAGATCTAAAATTATTAAGTGTTTTTTGCTCAAAAAAGAATATCATTATCTTGAGGTTGTTAATATTAACGAGTCTTTGTCGTTTTGGTCAAAGAAGACAAATTTCAAAATCGTTTTTAAGGATATTTTCTTCATAGAAATAGAAGTATTTAATTTTATTTGTTTTTTTGTTATAGAAATGTATGTTACGTAGGATAATTTTGAAATTTTAGGTGTCTTTCCCAATATGGAGAAAAAGGAAGAAAACTGAAGAATTTGAAAAAAGTATATGTAAAAACAAGGGCAAATGGTAGCCGTAGAGTTTGAGATGCAGAGAAGAAGGGCAAGTTTTGATATGGGGCATGTGGCTTTCATCCAACGGCTGAGATTAACTAGCCGTTAATTCTAAAGAAAATTCTCGTCTTCAAATCTCTATTACCAGCCTCTTTTTTTTTTTTTTTTTTTTTTTNTTTTTTTTTTTTTTTTTTTTCTCTCTTCTTCTTTTTCTTTTGCCCTTATATTGAGAGTGAAGATAGTGAGTGAGAGAGGGATTTTCAATACGTAGCGATTGGAGAGAAAGAGAGCGATATCGGTTCTGGGTTTTATGGGGTTTGCTGAAGGATCTCTCTTTCTCTCCTTTGTTTGATCAATTTAGATCCTCGGGGAAAGACTATTAGGATTTAGGAGATTCACTGGATTGGAAGAGTTTGTTGGTTTAATCTTGCGATCAGGCGTTGACTTGATTTTGCGGTGGTTCTTTGAATTGACGGCGGAAGGTGATTTTTTTTTTTGGGGATATTTGGGATTAGGTCTTGTTCTTCTTGATTGGGTCTTTTAAGAGTAATAACCCGGATCTGAAGGGTTTGATTTTCAAGAGTCAAGACTGTTTTTTTAATTTAAAAAAACCCTGCTTTTATGTTAGGGATGTTTGGATTTCGAATTTGATTTTCGAGAGATTTAATACTCCAATTAAAAACCTCCGCAGATTAACGAAGAAAATGGTTAAATCAGATGAGAATAGCGTTGGATTAGTTGGATCAATCAATCCCCAAGGTATCCTAATTGAACAGTTACTTCATCCAATCAAATCGAATCCTCGTGTTCATCGTTGATTTTTACTTTTCTTTTTTTTTTGCCCCAAATTGATTTCGAATTGAAAAGGGGATTTACATGGTGCAGGCGGAGGAGGAAAGATCATGCCGGCGGCGAATACAGGCCCCACCCGAAGAGCACTCAGCACCATTAACAAGAACATCACTGAAGCTCCGTCTTATCCTTATGTTGTCAACAACAAGAGATCACTCTCCGAGTAAGTGTTCACTGTAATGAATCCTCAGATTCGAGATTAGTTTCTTCTCCCTTTGATCGGATTCTAAAGAATCCAAATTTTTTTATCTGATTTTGCAGAAGGAATGCCATCTGTAACAAACCACCTGTGCATCGGCCTATCACTAGGTATGTTGGATCTTCACTCTCGTCTACTTTCAATGTCTCACATTGTCTTTTTGATGAGTTTTTTTCCTACTCTCTGTTGTTTCAGGAAGTTTGCGGCTCAATTAGCTGATAATAAGCCACAAATACAGGAAGAGGTACTCTATAAGTGACACTATTTATTGTGTGTTTCATATAAAACGGTGATATACACCGGATTGCTCAGTTTCCGTTTCATGTGTTTCGTTCTCTTTTACTCTTAGGAAACTAAGAAATCAGACTTGGTTTCAAGTGATGAAGCAGAGAGGATTATCATCGATGTGGATGATAGTGATAAGGAAGAAGGAGACGACTTTAATGACCCAATGTTTGAACAACACACTGAAGCTATGATGGATGAGATTGACCAGATGGTAAATCAATTATTTTAAAGTTCTTTAACCCTTATGTTTTATGGAAACTAACTCTCATTGCTTGTTTCTTTCATCAAAGGAGGAGGAGACTGAAATGGAAGATGCAGATAAAGAAGAAGAGCGAGTGATCAATATTGACGCTTGCGATGAGAAGAATCCTTTAGCCGTAGTTGAATATATCGATGATATATACACCTTTTACAAGAAAATTGAGGTGACTTGAAATTTTGGCCCTTCTTTATTGTCAATGGGCTTCTAGTTTCAAGATCCTAAATATATATTTGATCCGTTCTTATGATTCTGCAGGAACATAGTTGCGTGCCTCCTAACTATATGGACAATCAGCAAGATCTTAATGAGAGGATGAGAGGAATCCTCATTGACTGGTTGATTGAGGTAGATAGATCCAGACCAAAAACATTTTAAGTTCATTGTTGTTGTTGAGTTTCAGTGTGCATGATGATAAATTTACTTTGAAATCTTTTGAGCAGGTGCACTACAAGTTTGAACTGATGGAGGAAACCCTTTATCTCACAATCAATGTCATCGATAGATTCCTTGCGGTTCATCAAATCGTGAGGAAAAAGCTTCAGCTTGTTGGAGTTACTGCTTTGTTGCTGGCCTGTAAATACGAAGAAGTATCAGTTCCAGTAGTAGATGATCTCATCTTGATCTCTGACAAAGCTTACACTAGAAAAGAAGTGCTAGACATGGTGAATATCATTTCTCTTGATCATAATCAAGCATCATCATCAGTTGACCTTTTTTGGTGTCTATTGCAGGAGAAGCTAATGGCCAACACCTTGCAATTCAATTTCTCTTTGCCAACTCCGTATGTGTTCATGAAACGGTTTCTCAAAGCTGCCCAATCTGACAAAAAGGTTTATGTCTCTTTTATAGAAAAGCTTGAATCTTTCTGTAAGTAAACCATCAAGCCTTTATATCTAAAGTTGTGTGATATGCAATTGTGGTTTCAGCTTGAGGTTTTATCGTTTTTTATCATCGAGCTTTGCCTCGTGGAGTACGAGATGCTGGAGTACCCTCCGTCTAAGCTAGCAGCCTCGGCAATCTACACTGCTCAGTGTACACTTAATGGATTTGAGGAATGGAGCAAAACCTGTGAGTTTCACACAGGCTACAAGGAAGAACAACTACAGTAAGAATCATAAGTCATGAACATATATTTTGCATTTCGTTTGAAAGCCAATAAGAGATTTATTCATTCTGAAAATCGGCTCTTTTTTTTTTTTCCAGGGCATGCGCACAAAAGATGGTTGCTTTCCATCACAAGGCAGGAACAGGGAAGCTGACAGGAGTTCACAGGAAGTACAACACATCAAAGTTCTCTTATGCTGCAAGAATTGAACCAGCTGGGTTTCTGCTTTAATGGAGGAAAAACGATTAATAAGATCGAATGACACAGAATCTAATATGACTTAACTCGGAGTTTTTTGAAAACAAAAAGAGTTAGAGAGAAGAGAGAGAGAGAGAGAGAGAGAGAGAGAGAGAGAGAGAGAGAAAGAGAGACTTAAGTTGCCCAAATGGGAGATGTACAATTGTTGGTTCGGTTCTTCTTCTCTTCTAAGGTCTTGCGATCTTTCTTCACTTAAGAGAGAATAAAAAGATACAATATTTCTTTTGATATCATGTTTTATACATTCAACTTGTGAAGCAATCACCATTAAGTTACATGTATAGAGTTGTTGTAGAACACTCGGGAATATATTCTATGCTTCGTTCTGGTAGATGGCACTCAAGAACCTTTACACTTCGTAAACAAATATTCTGCAAGTCACCACGCTACATGGTACTTGTTTGGATTGTTATTCGGGAAAATAGCAAAAGGCCACAAACAAAACACAAATTATTGTTCTCTATGGAAAAACACTAATTTCCCAAATAGCCATATCATCTACTTGGTGTGTTCATTATCTTGTTCCGTCAATTTAGCCAAGCTTTGTCTTATTACGACCATTTTGGAAAGCATGTGCTTTGTTTATTTTCATCTACTGCCAGAAATGGAGAAAGCGGAAAAACATATCATAACGAAAACTTGTCAAGGTTTAAACAGCTTAGTACCCCAAAATATAGAACCACTAGTGCATCTGAACATATATCTCTCTCTCTTGTTTGCCTCCTTGTTAGAGAAGAACATTGGTTTTACAGTGAACCCTAAAGCAATAAATAACAGATGCAAGAGAGGCCAGCTTCATCTGGATATTGCAGAAAGATTTGTCTCAGACTCGAAGCTTACATGTTGAGCATAAAATCAATCATCTCCTCACAGGTGGTACAGCTCCCCTTCCTCCAGTTCCACGCCCAGTAGCCGGAACCTTTACGATAATATCACAAAGATTCAAGGATCCAACAATTAGTAGTGAAAAGAAAGAAACAAGTATTAAATTACGGCCAAACAAGGATTTCATCAAACTTCCAAACAATGCTGTCTTGAGTGCTAAATCATGAACTAAGTAGCTTGGAGAGAGAGAGAGACAGAGCAAACTTACTTTCCCTCGCATTGCAGCTCTACCTCTGCCAACACCCAGTGATGAGCTCTTTCCCTGCATCGATTAAGCAAGTAAGGTATTAAGTATAACGAGGATATACATAGAGACTCTTAACAAAATTCTGCATCCAGGGTTCAGAAAGCATATACCTTGATTCTAGCATCTAAGCGCTTGAACATTGGAGCATGCTTGAGAATGTCTGGTATGACCATAAACCTGTCAAGATCTCTCCATGGTCAATTACTAATCATCTAAGTTTACAAGAATGATCCTATGAATTAAATAAAATAGGAAATAAGCACAAGTCATAGAAGTGTTTATAGCACCTGACTTTGCTGCCTCGAATGAAGACATGCTCAAGCTGTGAGACCTTACCATCCTGTAACACAACAAAAGTTCAGTGACAATCAAGAAGAGAGCCCATTAAGTTGTATTTGAAATACACACACATATATCTAAGATTAAGTACGTATAACGCTTTAAGAGTAAATATATGATCCTGACTTCTGAACTG
The DNA here is from genome assembly GCA_900406395.1 of Kernera saxatilis. Taxonomy (NCBI): domain Eukaryota; kingdom Viridiplantae; phylum Streptophyta; class Magnoliopsida; order Brassicales; family Brassicaceae; genus Kernera; species Kernera saxatilis. Next base: position 65,209 of record OVAY01000132.1, read on the forward strand.
GGGATAGATTTGACATGCCAATCTGAGGAATACCACACCATAATCGTCAAAATATTATTATGCTTTTTGAGAAATCGCTAGCAGGATCACCAGTTCTAACGAATTATACAGCAAGAATTTCCAGGATTCTCAGTCCCTCGGTGATAATATACGACACTTGGAATCCAAATAAGAATCCACCTAACTCAGCTGAAATATTCTAGTTAAAGTTTCCCAGGCTCGCCAAATCTAGGGTTTTCACAGCACTAACATCAACAATGGAAGAGAAACGAAACCTATGGTTCAAAAAAATTGTCAAACAAAATGAATCGATAACTTTTAGGTAGACTGTAGATTACCTTGGCGGTATAAGTAATGTCCTCGAGCTGGCAGTTCCAGTTATCCTCACACTCAATCATGCTTCCTCTGTAGAGCTCGCCGCTCTTTAGCTCCACCGTCACGATATGGCCGGACGCCTCGTGAAGAAGCTTCACCGGTATTCCCAAACTTCGGCTCATCTCTCTCTCTCTCTCTGCAAAACCCTAAATAAAACCTTCCCCTTTGCTCTGCAACCTAGAAAAAAAGAAAATGGCGGAAGGAAAGAGAGCGATTCAGTTGTTCTGGACGATTTTAGCTGTTTTAAAAAGCTCTAATAATTTTATTTTTGGGCTTTAAATTGGGCCTATTAATTATATGAGGCCTATTTTAAGAAAATTGCTTTTTTACTCCCTATATTTTAACATTAATGTATTTTAATCCCTATTTTTTGTACCGACGACGGCCGATTTCACAGAGCCGATCGGCTGGTTAAAACGAAGGAAGCTCCATTGCAAAACTCGCCGGGAGATTTTTAGAAATTAGTTAGGGTTTTGATTGGAGAATTCTCCGGCTGATATGGCGGAAGAGAAGGAGACGAAAGGAGAGAAAAAGTACAAGTATAGCATAATCGTTCCTACCTACAACGAGCGCCTCAATATCGCTCTTATTGTCTACCTCATTTTCAAGCATCTCCGGTAAATAAACCTTTTTCTGTCTCACTTTTGTTGTTTATTTTAGAATCGGTTTTGCGACGAATTGTCTGGTGTTATTTGTTTATCAAATTGGGTTTTCTAAATCGATTTCTGGATCCCATTTGACTCATTGATTAAATTCGAATCTGATCGCCCATTAGTGATTCACTATTTCTGGTTTTTTTCTCCTAAAGGATCACAAGTTATGGATCGCGGAAAATTTCCGGTCATGGTTTTACATATTAAAATGCAAAAAGTAAGGATTGCAATGATATGATTTTGAGATCATTGTAACTTGCAGATCCAAATTCGCGACTGTTGTTTGTGCGCATGAGCTAGTAACCCAGTGTAGTGATCCCTTAAACAGTATAGAAGTAATCTCATGTTTTTTGTAGAACCTGTGGTTTCGTGATCGGAAAATGATCTGAAGCTACATGTCCTAATCTCAGTTCGATTCTGGTTGTGCCTGCTTATATGAAAATTAATAGATTTGCACTTGTTAAGTAGACTCGTCTCTGTCAACTTTTATCGAGAAATTATACCAATACTAAGGAGATCTCCGCACTTCTTGTATGGTATAGGGATGTTGATTTTGAGATAATTGTTGTGGATGATGGGAGTCCTGATGGCACACAAGAAATTGTCAAGCAACTGCAGCAATTGTATGGTGAAGACCGCATAGTGAGTACAATGACGAGTTAGGACCTGAATATGTAATTTATTGAGCATTTCCTTTGCATTTTTCTGTTTAGTTGAACTCGTGTTCGTCTTTATTATGATGCAGCTTTTAAGAGCTAGAGCCAAGAAACTTGGTTTGGGTATGTATCCGTAACTTCATCATCTTCTAAGTTTTCTTTACAAGAAGTGAGCAGTTATTAATCTTCTTGGCATGAACAATCTCAGGAACTGCATATATCCATGGTTTGAAACATGCTTCTGGTGATTTCATAGTAATTATGGATGCTGATCTTTCACATCATGTAAGGCCACTAATTGAGCTTTTGTTTGCTCGTCTAATTGTTGAGCTAACCCAGTCACTTTTCTCTTGTGCAGCCAAAGTACTTACCAAGTTTCATCAAGTAAGAAAAAGAAGAGTCTCTTGATCTCTTACTAATTTCACAAGCTACAACGACTTTGATTGACTCTTTTTTTCAATCATAAAGGAAACAACTAGAGACAAATGCAAGTATAGTAACCGGTACACGATATGTAAAAGGGGGTGGTGTACACGGGTGGAATCTTATGCGGAAACTCACAAGCAGAGGAGCAAATGTGCTAGCTCAAACACTTTTATGGCCTGGTGTATCTGATTTAACCGGATCATTCAGGTAAAATTCAACTAAGTTGTATTTTGCTGGATCATTCAATAGTTTCATGACTGGCCTCCACACCTCTTTATATGAAAGGCTATACAAGAAATCGGTGCTTGAAGACGTGATTAGCTCATGTGTGAGCAAAGGTTATGTGTTTCAGATGGAAATGATCGTTCGTGCTACCAGAAAAGGATACCATATTGAAGAGGTAGTATCTCTTCATATATGAATCCACTTGTGATTTTGATTCCTTTGAAAACTATATTTCATCCATTATTCATGATTCTCTTGTGCTTGTCTTCATCTGCAGGTACCGATCACTTTTGTGGATAGAGTCTTTGGAACTTCGAAGCTGGGGGGATCTGAAATAGTGGAATATCTAAAAGGCCTCGTCTATCTTCTGCTCACGACTTAAGAGACACCAAACAACACATGAGTGTCTTTATACTCTTCTATAGTTCTATTGCATCATAGATTCTCTTTAACACTTGAACTCTGATCAGGTCTTTTAGAACCTTCGCTTTAGCTTGACTACAGAGAGTTGCATCTTTCAAAGACTCAAAGGTTCATCATATTATAGACGTTGTTCGTTTCGAATGCTGAGTTGAGAAATTCTTATTTGACCAACCCCCCCCAAAATAAGTTCTACATAGTAATATATCATTCAACGTGGATGTTGCAGTTAAAATTTGATGGTTTGTTTGCGTCTAAATTTTTTGTGGAGTTAGGTGTATTTTACATATTTGTTTAGGTTAAGCTTTTATTTAGAGAACATAGTTTATATAAATTCAAGAATAAAAAATCTGAACACATGTACACTCAGAAAAAATTCTCTATGTGTGAAACAATATTAATTTCAATAGTTAGAAAATTAAACGTTTTGGCTACACAATTATCAGGTTTCACCGTTTCGGTGTTGGCCCCAAATTATTTGTGTTATGTGTGAAACAATATTAATTATAATAGTTAGGAAATTATTTCCCAGTAGAAAAAAAGAGAGAGTGGCTAAGTTCTGAGTTCTAAAATAAGAAGAAGAAAAGAGTGGAGTATAACAGCTCAACTGCTCAAGAGCGAGTGAGCAAAAATACTTTCCGCCGAAAAAATAAAAATGGAGGGAACTATCAAATCTCCGGCCAACTACGTTCCTCTCACTCCGATCAGTTTCCTGGATCGATCTGCCGTCGTCTACGCTGACAGAACCTCCGTCGTTTATGGCTCCCTCAGCTACACGTGGCGGCAGACCCGCGACCGCTGCGTCAGAATCGCCTCCGCTCTCTTCCACCTCGGGATCTCTACCGGAGATGTGGTCAGAATTTCTATTTCACCGATTTTTTTTCCTTTTTTAGCTTGATTAATGATTTGATCGCATGCATCTGTCTCGCAATTTGAAGATCTTGTTTGTTCTCAAATCGATAATAACTTGGACTTCTTTTTTAACTCAAAATCTTTTAATTCATCCCTACGAATGACGAGATTTATCCACAATTTTTTCGACCTAATCGAACTTGACCATCACACATTTCTGATTCTCACGATTATCAGGTTTCAGTGTTGTCCCCAAACGTTCCAGCTATGGTTGAGTTGCATTTTGGTGTTCCTATGGCTGGAGCTTTGCTCTGTACACTCAACATTCGCCATGATTCCGCACTTGTAGCAGTTTTACTGAGACATTCAGGGACGAAAGTGCTTTTTGCAGATCACCAGTTTCTCCAAATAGCTCAAGGAGCTTGTGAAATCCTCTCAAAGAACGGTGACAAAGTCCCCCTTTTGGTCTTGATCCCAGAACCTCTTGTTCAATCTGTTTCAGGGAAGAAGAGATCTGAGGATATGATGGACTACGAAGATGTTGTGGCCATGGGGAAATCGGATTTCCAAGTTAAAAGGCCAAACGATGAGTGTGATGCTATTTCTCTCAATTACACATCAGGCACCACTTCAAGCCCCAAAGGTGTTGTTTATAGTCATAGAGGTGCTTATTTGAATTCTCTGGCTGCGGTTTTACTCAACGAAATGCAATCATCGCCTTCTTATCTATGGATTGTTCCAATGTTTCATTGCAATGGCTGGTGCTTATTGTGGGGTGTTACCGCAATTGGTGGGACTCATATATGTTTGAGGAACATAACCGCAAAGGGTATATTCGATAACATTTCCCAGCACAAGGTGACTCACATGGGAGGTGCACCGACGATCTTGAATATGATCATCAACGCTCCTGAATCGGAGAAGAAACCGCTTCCCGGGAAGGTGTCCTTTATGACTGGTGCTGCTCCGCCACCGGCTCATGTGATTTTCAAAATGGAAGAGTTGGGGTTTTATATGTTTCATTCGTATGGGTTAACCGAAACTTATGGACCAGGCACGGTCTGTACATGGAAACCTGAGTGGGACTCTTTGCCTAGAGAAGAACAGGCGAAGATGAAAGCTCGACAAGGCCTGAATCATTTGGGGATCGAGGAAATTGTTGTTAAAGACCCTGTAACCATGAGAACCTTGCCAGCTGATGGTGTGACTATGGGTGAAGTTGTCTTCAGGGGAAACACAGTGATGAATGGTTACTTAAAGAACCCTGAAGCAACCAAGGAAGCTTTTAAAGGAGGCTGGTTTTGGAGTGGGGACTTAGGGGTTAAACACCCCGACGGATACATAGAGCTGAAAGATCGATCGAAAGACATTATAATCTCTGGAGGAGAAAACATCAGCTCGATTGAAGTAGAATCAGTTCTGTTCACCCATCCTTGTGTTCTTGAAGCAGCTGTAGTTGGGAGGCCTGACGAGTATTGGGGGGAGACTGCGTGTGCATTTGTGAAGCTTAAAGACGGGTCTAAGGCCAGCGCCGAGGAGCTTATAAGCTACTGCAGGGACCGGCTTCCGCATTATATGGCTCCGAGGAGTATTGTGTTTGACGATCTTCCTAAAACATCGACTGGAAAAGTTCAGAAATTTGTTCTGAGGACCAAGGCTAAGGCTATGGGAAGCTTATTTTCAAAGAAAGGCAGAAGCAAGTTATGAATTGGTGGTAAGCTTTTGTATACTTTTTCCCTTATCATGTTGGTTAAGCTAAATGTGAATTATTGTACCGAAATAAACCAAGCTGTTTGTATTTTTCTGAAATAAAATCATCACTTTGGTTAAGCTAAATCGGAATTAATGTACTAATAAAGTAAACCAAGTTGTATCTTCTCTGAAATAAATAAAACGGGTATGAAGTTGGAATCAGGGAAATTAGATCATCTGGTGGCTGGCTAGTTGTGGATATATAATAATATATTATCTTAAGGGAATCAATCCTTAAATCATCGTCTCGTTATAATCGTTTGTTTTTTGTTCTTTACTGAAATTTGTTTACTAAATTTTGTTTTTTTTTAAGATAACGAAATAAAATATTAATGTAGTTTTTAGGAAGTCGTGTTCAACGCATATATGATATGGTACAATGACCACTACTATTTTGCAGTAACACTCGATGAATTTGCTCTGTTGTTACATCTTAGTGTGTGATTAAAATTTGTTAGTATGATTCGAAAACTAACCGATGATTATAACGAAATCGAGAAAAAGTTTATTTTATATTATTATGTATATAAAAAAAAGATTTCTAGTTAAGTGCATATGCGTGTGATAATATGATACTGTATATATTCAACTTCTTTTTAGTAACAAGGTCTTCCCTACTAAAACAAAATTAATAATTGCAAAACTTATAATCATTGTATAAAGTAAACATGTGTAACTACTAGAAATGAAATTCTGATCACCGTGATCAATCTTCTGTAATTGATTGCGACTAACACAACGAAATGAGTGGTTGAACCAAAAAACAAAGGAGTTCACATGGCGAAACTTGTAAGTTGTAACAAGAAAGAATCATTTGTAATAATAGTTCCATGAAGGCGTAAAGATAAACACACGATTAAAACTTAATAATCTACAGATTGCTCAATCTACACGAGTGGTTAACCTACTAAACCGGACAGATACTAAGTTAGATCAGATTATTGATTATTTTCCGATTTTGGTTAAGAGTACGGATCCAAAAATTAATTTTAACCGGCTCACACCTATTTTGTTCGTCGATGGTGACAACACCAAGCAAACGGAAACTGGCAGAAAGGCAGACAAAAAGAGTATACTTTCCTTCCCAGTTCACGCTATTGTTCACTTACACTCTTTAGCATCAAAGTTTTTAACTGAAATAGTATTTTCAACTATTCTTCTTTTTACTAGTAATAAATAATAATATTTAAAATGTAAAGCAAAGAGTAATACTTACACTGTATTTCAGAGACATTAATGGTTTCAACTTTCAAAGTTCTAAAGTGATTTAAAGAAACAAAGCTTGTTTGAGAAAGAAAAAAAAAAGAAACAAAGCTTGTAAGTGGCTCTACTGTCAAAGATGTTCAGAGTTTCCAAAATGCTAAAATTATTGGTTAGAGTTTCCAAAATGCTAAAATCATCTCTTAATGATTCGATAAATCAATTATTAGTAACAATAATGTCCTCATAAGTATAATTAAGCAAAAGTGCAAAACAAAGAAAATTAACCATCGAAACGAAACAGAGCAACAAATAGAATAACTAGCAAGACTCATTGTTAATAAAATCCAGCTCACAATTAATAAATAATTAAATTTATAATTAATTAAACAAAAACAAAAAAGCTGTTAAAACGAAGTGCTGGAGGCGGTGCCTCATTTCTTTCAGAGCCCAGAAATCTATACGAACTGTCCCAAACCAAAAAAAATATTTACTTTTCTCAAGAATAAAAAATTCAATCTCTCTCTCTGTGTAATATACTATAAAAAATTCACTCTTTGATTGAAAAGAGAAATAAAATTTGAAGCGAGAGAGAATCCGTAATGATTGTTGTGGTGATGGAGATGTCGTGAAACCAAAGAGGAAATTACAATAAACAAAAACATTTGTTGATTTTGATTTTGAATCCTCTTCACCAATTTACTCTCTAAAGAGAAAGACTTTTGTATTTTCCTCCATTGGAGCCAAGCTTTATTTCGAATCTCTCTCTATCTCTCTCTGGCGTAGAGGCGAAGGTAAAAGCGCCGCGCGCATAGCCTTCCATGGCTTTCCAGCGGCGGCGCTACAATTACTACAACCGTCTCCGCCGTCTCCTCCCTCTAATTTGCGCCGTCTCCGGAGCCCTTCTCATCCTCTTCGCTCTTCTCTCCCTCTTTTCCCCTCCTCCCGATGATTCCGATCACCGCATTTCCGTACTCTCTCTAGACCTTTGAGATTGTTTATAAGAGTCTGATCTCTCTCCTAACGCCATTGTTTCTGTTAAATTGCAGAAGCAGATTAACTATGGAGCCAATGATGAGAAGAACATAGCACTGGTTTTCAGAGTTCCGGTTAATTCATTTCTTAAACTTTGCTATTTGATTATCATATCACCCAAATGATTTTTCTGATGTTTTTTGTTGCAAAGTCTGGATTTTTGTGGCAGTCTCCCTTAATGGGCTCTTTTGGGTTTGTTTTTAAACGAAACAGAGAGGTGGAGGGAGATCAGATCGTGATATATGGCGTTCATCGAGTGCTGAATTATTTCACGGTTGCTGCAATGCAAGCAGCAAGTTCCCAAGTGCGTAAAGCTTTCAATTTTTTTTCGTTATCTCGGTGTTTAGAGATATGAAATTAGAGAGAGTTGAGCATAGAAAGCTAGAATACTGCAGTTAGCTAGAATCAGCCAATAGTCATTTCTGAATTTCAGGGGGTTTATTATTAGTCACATTAAATTTGATTTCTTACTGCAGATGCTAAAGCAATTACTAGAAATGATCGATACTTGGCAATCGCCACTAGTGGTGGTTTAAACCAACAACGAACTGGAGTAAGTTCCTTTACTATTGTCTGGTTCCATAGTGTTTTTTTTTTCTTTGTTTCTGAAATCTTGTTTTGAATTTGACAATATGCAATTGCTTCTGTCAGATTGTAGATGCTGTTGTTGCTGCACGAATTCTAAACGCAACGCTTGTTATTCCAAAGTTAGACCAGAAATCTTACTGGAAAGATGCCAGGTTCGCTTCTTCTTACTCTTATTCGCAAAGATCGAAACTTTTACGCGTCTTAGTAACATCTACTTATGTGCTATTTTATGCAGTGACTTCTCGCATATTTTCGATGTTGATTGGTTTATGTCAGTTCTCTCAAAAGATGTCAAAATCATAGAGCAGCTTCCACAGAAAGGAGGGCGAACGTGGAGCCCGAGCAGAATGCGTGTACCGAGAAAATGCAATGAGAAATGTTATATCAATCGGGTATTACCTGTTCTTCAGAAAAGGCATGTAAGTTTTCCTGCTTTTCTCCCAATCTTTTTGCTTCTTAGCATTTAAAAGTTGTAGCTTTCATCATGATGCTTATGTATGATTGATTTTGGTCTTGTTAATGTTTGTTTCAGGCAGTTCAATTGAATAAATTTGATTACAGACTTTCGAATAAGTTGAGAGATGATTTGCAGAAGCTGAGGTGTAGAGTAAACTATCATGCGCTTAAGTTCACTGATCCAATTCTTGAAATGGGTAACGAACTGGTCAGACGAATGCGGTTAAGGAGCAAACACTACATTGCTTTACATCTTAGGTTTGAACCTGATATGCTCGCCTTCTCGGGATGCTACTATGGCGGTGGTGAGAAGGAGAAAAAGGAGTTGGGATCAATCAGAAGGAGATGGAAAACTTTACATGTATGGCTACAAATCAAATCTTATTTGTGCCAAATACCTTCTTTTTTTTTTGGATTTAAGGAGTTAAATTGCAAATTTGTAATGGCAGGTAAATAACCCGGACAAACAAAGGCGACAAGGAAGATGTCCGCTTACACCAGAAGAAGTTGGATTAATGCTTCGAGCTTTGGGATATGGAAGCGATGTTCATATATATGTTGCATCAGGTGAAGTTTATGGAGGAGAAGAATCATTGGCTCCATTGAAAGCACTTTTCCCACATTTCTATTCGAAAGACACCATAGCTACAAAAATGGAGTTAGAACCATTTTCTTCTTATTCTTCACGAATGGCTGCACTCGATTTCCTTGTGTGCGATGAAAGCGATGTTTTCGTTACAAACAATAACGGAAACATGGCGAGAATATTAGCCGGTCGAAGGTAATTTACCAAACCTCTTTTTTCTTTCCTTCATTAGTTTTATTCTTTTGGTTAGATTTTGGTGTGTTGAAAAGATTCATGATTTTATGCAGGAGATATTTTGGACATAAACCGACAATCAGACCGAATGCAAAAAAGCTGTACAAGTTGTTTTTAAGCAAAGAGAACACAACCTGGGAGGAGTTTGCTTCAAGAGTCAGAACATTTCAGAGAGGATTCATGGGAGAGCCAAAGGAAGTAAGAGCCGGTAGAGGTGAGTTTCATGAGAATCCGTCGACTTGTATCTGCGAAGATACCGATGCTAAGACAAAGGCGGGAGAGATGGATTCGAGAAAACTCGGTAAGAAAAACAAAAAAGATGTTGTAGTAGCCAATGATGAACAGAACGAAGATGAAGATGCAGAGTGGTCATCGGAGACAGATTATGAGGAAGACCAAACGGATTTGCAGGACAGAGGATTGTATAATGGTACGAGGTTAGATTATGAGGATGCGTCATCTGTTTCGGATGAGCCTGAGCTAGAAGAAATGCTATCAGATTGATTCATTTAAAAAAAAAAAAAAAGATTCAAAATCGGTTTTTCAACCTTTTGTTGTGGTCATATGTCTCTTCAAAGTCTTGTGTACATAGAAATCCAATCCGAGGAAGAATGATATTTTTTTTTTCCAATTCATTTTCTTACTTTTTCCGACAGAATTAGCCGCCGAAAGAATCTGAGTGAATGATAGTCATAGATAGATACATCAAGATCCAAAACAAACTGTGTCAAAAGTACATTGTTTTAACATACAATAGTGACAACTTTTTTCCGGCAAGGATTTCGATGGGTCGTGCCAGGGTCAGAGCAAAAGAGATGCTGAGTTTTTACTATAGTCTCGGAAGGAAAGGCTTGACGGATTCGATGACGACCTAACATATATATACAAGCAAAAGACATGAATCAGATGTTAAAATTTATTTTAGGTTTTATGATTCTGATGCGTCTTTTGATTCGATGAGGTAGAAAAATATTTACTTACCCTTCCGTCGTATGATAATGATGCAAAAACCCAAGGCTCACGTGAGCTCCAAGCAAGGCCTGTGTTGTGATTAAACAGTATGTAAGTAATGTCAGAGTGTAGTTTGTTTTATAAGATGAGAAATTGAAAGGTCTAATAAGAGAATTTACCATAGACACTGTCTTCATAATCGGTGTATGAGTTGAGTAACAGGTTTACGCGCTGACGTGTTGATTCTACAGGCCTGAGATAGATGGTAGGAACAATATGATTCAAAACAATGCAAAATCATAGGTGCGAGCGAAGAGGATAAGAGATTTGTAACAACCTTTCTGAGGTTTTTTCTTCAGTGGATGATGCTGAAGCATACCACAAGTTAACAGCTGAGTCTGTTCCAGCACTCTGTGTTTTACTTCAATTAATCAGTAACGAACACGATTAAATCTAGATCGCGAGTTAAAGCAGTGGCTTCGTTTTCTAAGCTAAAAACGTAGCGTGTACCGAGGAAAAAGCATCATTCATCACCTTGCTCAACATATTTCAGCTAAAAATGGCGACAGCAACATACATAGCTACTATGTTGAATGATCCGATTCTGTTCAAAAACATGAAGAAGGAGAAAGAGAGTACCAGAATCAGCCCATCATACTCAGGATTACACTTGACAGCCCATGTCCTGCAAAATTTGACAGAAACATACAAGACACAAATTCAAGTCTCAAGCACTTGGTTTGTATAAGAAAAAGTTCACAAAAGAAAACCAAAACAAACCTACCAATGTGTATGACCAGGAAGCTCTTGGACAGGAGCCTTGGCTTTCCGGAGATCCCAGACATGTATGCCAGATTCATCCTCTGCAGTTATCTACACAAGCCAATGTTTAATCCATCACAACACAGATAAGATAAAAATTATATATACTGAATCCAAATGGTGAGTTCCACAATAATTCAGTTCAGCTCAATGCCTAGAACGGCCTGAACACATACACACACCACTTTTTTTTTATATGAACCATTCTTTCCATTTAAAAGAGTAGTGTGCAGTGCTTCGGAGGTACTTGAGAACACAAGAGGGAAGTCTTACAAGTATATGTTCTCTCTTGGGATTGTAATCAACACCGCGTACATGAGCACGTTCAATTGAGTTAACCTTCCTGTGTTGTGCAAACAACATGGGGAACCTCAACATATACACATGGGTTCATGTGAAGAGGTAAAAACAAAGCAACTAACACTCATTTGACATTAAAACTCCCACAAGAGCATGTAATCATAAGTGTGAGTATAATTGACGCGTAAAACCTCCTAGGTGCATGTAGGTAAACGGTAAACCTCCTAAAAAAAATGTTCATTGGAACAGAGGAGATCAACATTGAAACCATACTTCATAGTACGGAGGTCCCAGAACTGGACAGATGATTCACCAGTAGCTGCAACAGCATTTACATCATGTGGATTCCATGCTCCACCAGATAAAGAATGCAACATCCCAGCCGAATCCTTAGATAGAACCTACATAACTTGAAAGCCGTTACAGAAGCACCTTAGAAAAGATCTAAGAACCCGGGAAGCAAAAGCACAAAAAAAACGAGTTTGTCTCTATATCCTCGTAGCTAAATCACCTCAGCAGACTTTTTCGAACAGTCTAAGTTCCACAAGAAAATATTTTGTTCATCCATGCTGATTAATTTGTCACATCTTCCAGAAGGCCACCAAAGAACACTGATTCGAACAAGAGAGAGAGAGTCAGCTTCATAGGATGTGGATAGGAAAAGAAACGAGCTCTAAAACATCTGCACCACTGTATCAATAGACTGCAGAAACGATAAATAACTCACCAATTAATCTTACCAACATGTGCATCAAGAGATGCAATACGCTCCAATTGTGGGGAATTCAGTTGACCATATAACTCAGGAATTTGCCATATCGCTGCTCCAAATGATTCACCTTAACCGGATAAAAGCATTATGAGTTTTTGACACATTCAAGCTCCAAGTCAATACAAAACTTCTCATTCGACCAAGATAAATAAAAAAATTTCCGGAACTCCAATTTCTTGCAACTGATCAACTCATATGCGAAATTACCAGTGGAAAAGACAGTGGAGAAAATGCGTTGATCGAAAGGGCAAGAAGCAAGGTCCCATATCTCATTAGGATGAGAAAACAAACCCTCGCATATCAGCTCAGATCCACCAGATGAAAGACGAAGAAGATGAACCTTAAAAGCATCTCAAATGGTGGAAAACAAACTTTCAGTATCTTCCCATTTTGATAGAAGACAAAAAAGATCCAATTCAAAACATGAATTAACCTCATTTTCTTCTTTCAAACTTAGGGTTCCAGTGAGAAAGCTGGTGTAATCCGTATCGGCTTTCACATCCGATATACATCTAGCCTGAAACCAACAAATTTCGTCTTTTGGAGGAGCTAAGGAAATATTCGAAGATCCGAAGACAAAGAAGATGATGATGAATAATCACCTGATACTTCAAACCGTATCCAATTCCCGATGATCCTCCTTGCATTGTCGCCTGAGCCGACGCACGGATTCAGCTAGACGACCAGTAGAATCAGATGCCGACCAATTTGATTTTGCTGCGGATGATTCTGATGGGCCTAACTTAATATATTAAGGCCCAATTAATAAAGCTTTTTCTATGGCTTTTGACCCGGTTGTTTTTGATAGAGTAGTAAAAAAAAAATTGTTTCTCTCTGTATCCTTGAAAAACAGTTAACCTGAAAAAATGGAAAATCCCTCCATAAAAAAACGATGAAGAAACAATTTCCCTCCAAAAATGACTTTTCCTTTCAAATAGTTTCTCTCTTCTAGTTACTCTGATTTTTCTACCAGTAATCAACAGATTCCTAAAAAGAAAGAAAAAAATATATATCACTAGTCACTAGTCAGGTCACTTGAAATGGCTTTTAATGGAATGAGCCCATAAATGTCTATTAGGCCCAGTAATAGTTACACCGTTGTAACATGTAACGTTGTTTGATAAAAAAAAAGGCATAGAATCATGAATCCATCATCAGAAAATTTTTGTTATCATTACGTTTTTTCTTTGTTTGTAAATAGTTGAAATTATCATTACGTTTGTTACAACGCCTTAGCAAAGCCACAGCGACAAGGCACGTGATGCTTTCATGATCTTATGACCGTTAATTAAAAATGATGTTTCTTGTTTAAGTGATTTTTTCGAAGCCTTAGATAGAAACATCAAAAGTTAACAGCGTAACTTAGATTGCTAAATGTATGATAATAGTACTTACGTAGCTAAGAATGTTTACCGACAAAATAATAAAAATGAGAATGTTTTCTGACTCCAAATTCATATATATTAATACACTATATCCCGTGTAAAAGTGTGAATATCATGCCGTTTAACCAAAATAGTATAAATTATAATGCCAATGTTTTGAAATAGAATTTTGACAAATTATCATTTTATTCAAAATTGGCAATAGCCTTTAAAAAAGAGAATCTCCATAACCAAGATAAAACATAAAACCAAAACTACTAGTTAAACTCTTGTCAGCTACAAAATTGTTTAAAAAACGTGAAACGGCAAATTGAAAATACAAACATAAGAAACTCCTAACTAAGAAATTATTAACCATTTATTTTACAAACGTTGTACGATAATTGTCCTTTCCTTTTACTTTTGCGGATTTGGGTATTCGTAAATGGAGGAATGTTTATTTGTATTCAGTAGTTAAATGTAATACGCATGGGAATATCCAAATAAGAAAAGTAATAAAAAGTAGTGATAAGATGACAAAATTTGAAGAGGTGGATCACCACCATCCCCAAAAAGGAAACATTCCTTTCTTTTGTTTCACCCAAAAATATTAATAATTTTTCTTCTTTTATGAGATGGGATCGGGAAAACTAAAGATCCTCGTGCATTTTTATATATTTTAGTTTTCGTTTTTTTTCGTCCTAACTTCTCAAAAGCCTCAAAACCAAAAAGTTCCAACTCTCACTCTTAGTTGAAGACTTTTAAGTTAAGACGTGCGCATACGCTACCGGTATTGCAATTTTTTTTGTAATATATATGTATTTCAGATGAATGGATAAAGCTCAAACTTTCTCTCTTAATTAGTTGAAGACTTCTAAACTATAATTTCTCTCAATTTAGCTTGTTAGAATACTACAAAAGAAAAGAGATACCAAAATATAGTGTCGATAAAGGAATTCTATCACATATATATTGACAATGAACTACAAGTGTATATATATTGCGAGGATGTACTTTTAGAGCATGATTTCATTATAAATATAATAATACTTTGCGTTACTTTGAATCTCAAACCTTTTTATTTTTAACTTTTCACTTTTTAGCTTTAACTTTTCTAAACCACGTCTTTTTCCACTTTCTATGCTTCAATGATTCCCATAGTTGAATATTGCATGGTTCCATAGCAAAAATCATTTTAACATTTTGGGCCAAATTAAAACCAATGCAACGTATCAAAAACAAACTAATGCAACGTTTACCGTGAAAAGAAAAATAAGTAAATGCAACGTTTATAGTACTAATTAACTGTTAGTAGTTTCCAAATTGAAGTTTGGTTGCATGTCCCTTCTTCTACAAGGGAAAAACGACTCTTATTAGTAATCATAAATTCATAATCATTGATTAATTTATATGTGAAAGTGTCACTGCTCTATGAATGTTCCTATGAGATGTAATGCAGTTTTTCTGTTATAAACTTGCCATGATACTTCATTATATCATATCATTTAGAGCAAAGACAAATTAAAATCTAACCAGCGAACTCATTTATCATCAAGTGGTTCGAGACAAATTTTTTATAACTCATTTATCATGGGGTTAAGAGACCTTGGTTCGAGTCTTTTTTATTGCGATTACAATCACAGTTGGCTACTGAGGAGTGTGGACTGTGGACGTATTACATAAAAGAAATACTTGGTTTTCACAATTTAGCGGATTAGTTTGAATTTTGGTCTAAATTTCTCTGGTTATAAAAAAAACATGTATAGACAATTTGAATTTCTGTATAGACATTTCGGAAAAAAAAGAAAAAAAAAATGATAACGGTTTATAACTAAAAAGCTTCCACATAGGAAAAACCATGGTTATAAGTTAACACCAACAACAACAAAAAAAATCAGAAAAATAGACGTTATTTATGGGATCCCGCCACAGCATTTTGGGGGCTCCTTTGTATTGCTTAAAACTCATTCATTTTGCTCTCTAATTCCGAAATTCAACTAATTCACCAAAAGTTAGTCATTCTCAATTAATGACTCCTTAATCACGTAATTATTCTCGTGAATTTATATGTCAAATCCGAGTTTTTAGCAAACACAACTCCTCCGACGACCGTTATGGGATGCTCCTCCTCGAAGCTCGACGGTTTGCCGGCCGTCGCTCTATGCCGTGACCGTTGCAACTCACTGGAGGAGACGCTCCGCCGCAGCTACGCACTTGCCGACTCTCATGCCGCTTATCTGCTCTCTCTAACCACCGTCGGTCCAGCTCTTCATAGATTCTTCCATCAAGCCGTCGAGTCTCCGCCGGATGCTGAATCCGAAGCCGACGAATCGTCGGTTGCGTCTTCGCCGGAATCCTCTTCCCCTACACACTCCGTAAGCTGTTCAGATTCCGATTTGCCTCCCAAATTCGACTCGGACCGCGAGGAAGATGAGAACACAGGTAAGGATTGCGATCTCTTTAGATGTCCAACACTCGAAGCCCTGAAGCCCAACGAGCCTTCTGAGTCGGTGTTCTACTCCCGGAATTACGATTCCGGCACTGCAACGCCGCCGCCTCCGCCGCCGCCTCCGAGTAATTACGCTTGGGATTTCATCAATTTCTTCGAGAGCTATGAATTTCCGTACACTACGAATCTTAAGGATTTGAAGGATAGAGATACCACTCGCTGTCTTGATGAAGATAAGTTGACGAAGAAGAAGGTTCCTATGAGCCGAAACGAGGAGAAAATCAAAGCAGAAGAAGAGAAACCAAATCTGAAAATCTCAGAGAAGAAGAAAAATGAATCGGAGAAAAACAGGAAGAGTGTTCCGAGAGAATCAAAGGATCAAAAAATTTCATCGGATTTCTCCCAAGTCACAAAGCAATTGCAGGAGATGTTCAATAAAGCTTCGGAAGCAGGGAATGATGTTTCGAAGATGTTAGACACTTCGAGATTCAGATATTACCACAAAAGCTCAGTTTATCAAGGTAATGTTCGATTTCTTAATTACGTTTTTCCTTATTAATGTGTCACTCTCTGTTTGCTTCTGATTCTGTTTGGATCTATTTTCGATGTCAGCTTCTTCAAACGTTCTCTACGCGAAGAAGATGACTCCTTTGGATCTTAAACCAGTGGAAGATTTTGGATATAATTTCAGCAATCTTTCATCTACTCTGAAGAAACTTTTCATGTGGGAGAAGAAACTGTACCAAGAAGTAAAGGTAAGTCAAAATTCTGAATGAGTTAAGCCAAAACGTAAGTCTTTGTGTTCCTTAGACTTTTGATTGTTATTTAAAGGCTGAGGAGAAACTCCGCACATCTCACATGAAGAACTACAAACAATTGAGGAGATTGGAACAGAAAAGTACAGATCTAAGCAAAATCGAAGCCCTTCGTTCTTCGATTCAGTGTTTGTCTACGAGAATGAGAGTCTCTATCCAAAAGATAGACAACATCTGTCTTATGATAAACAAGTTACGTGATGAAGAACTCTGGTCCCAGATGAAAGAATTGATCCACAGGTACTAAGGAACTACCTTTCCCATAAGTTTTAAGAGTTTGTTTGAGAAATCTCATATCAAGAGTTATCTCAGCTAATTGTGTCTCAATGTAGGTCGTCTGAGATGTGGAGCTCTATGCTAGAATGTCACAGTAGACAATCCCGTCTAATCGCAGAGGCTAAGATGCTTGATAAGATGACATTAAAGGGAAATCTAGACATATCTCAGCTTGAGCTTGCCATGGAATTGAAACTGGAGCTGAGGAATTGGAGCCATAGCCTGTCGAACTGGATAGATGCTCAGGCTCAGTACGTTAGGGCCTTGAACAGTTGGCTAATGCGATGTCTGAAGCAAGAACCTCACGAACCAACACCAGATCTCTCAGAAGAGCCACCATTGTTTGGTGCTATTAACAGTTGGTCACAAACCCTTGAGAGATCCGATGGAGAAAAGCAGTTTACAGAAGCGGTTTACACGATCTTGATGCGTGTAACCTGTCAGGTAGAGAAACAGAGGATGGAATTGGAAGAGCAGAGGAATGCTAATGGCGGCGTAAAGGAAATAGAGAGGAAACTTGTGATATTAGAGAAGGAAGAACAGAAGATGCAGAGGAAGATGAAGACAGCACCGTCTGTTGAATTAGTGGAGAATTTGAATCTGAAGTCTAACATGGAACAGATTTTCAAATCTATGGAGAAATTAGCTACAAACTCGAAGCAGACTTACGAGGAACTTGACTTGATGTGCACGTAATGTACCGTTTTGTTTTTAGTTCTTGGAAGTTCTTCTATTTATATTATGGGTGGAAATCCGGTTTACTGTTTAGTTTGGGTTCCGTGTTAGCGGTTTTATAGAAATAAATTAACCCATTTTTAGTTGGGCCAGTGAAAAGCCCATCGTAATTATAATTTTACTTTCATCCGTTACGAAAAGCGAAATGTCAAGACGCAGGAAATAATACATATATATGCATATGGGATAACCTAATTTCCACAGTTCTTCACAATTTTTTTCTCTTCTTCTTTTTTGAATTTTGAGGAATTGTCTCGATCCTCGTCCGCGATTTTTTTTTGCAAGTTTTTTTTGACATCTCTTAGATCGTGGATTTGTTTTAAGATTTCTAAATTTCGTGTAATCGTTCTTATGTTTGTACGAATCGCGATTTTGTCTTAGGGTTTCCGAATTTCCTAATCGCTCATGTTTAATTTTGTTTTGTTGTAATTTTTTTTAATTGAATTTTCTCGAAGATCTGTTACATTCTTAGATTATTAGCAAGTTTTTCGATTCCTCCAGATCGTGAATTTGTTTTAGGATTTCTAAGTTTCGTGTAATCGTTCTTATGTTATACTAATCGCGATTTTATTCTAGGGTTTTCCGAATTTTCCTAATCGTGAAATTTTGTCGTGATCTTGTTTTAGGGTTTCTTGTTTTCGTTTTTGTTTTGTTTGAATCTACCTTAAAGCCTTGACTCTGCGTGAAATCGTCACAATTGGTTGGATTTCTTTCCCGTCGTCGAGGTCATTTATGTTTGGTTATCTCGTTTTGTTGGTTTCTTTCTGTAAATTTTAACGCAATTTTGTTTTTGTTCATCGATATCTTTCTTGATTTAAGCAATTGACATCGATCATGTCTTGGAATTTTGAAATCATGCTCTTTTTTTCTTGTTTTGTTTTCTCGATCCAACAAAAATACCTTTTAAGAAAACTTCAAAACCCTTCTTTTGGGATATTGTGCGTTTTGTGATTTTTGTTTATCTTTTGGTTTTGTTTTGATGTTTATTGTTTTCCCTTTCAAACCCAAAAAAGATCTTAGACAGACACTAATCTAATAGTGTTCTGTCAGATTCTTATTTGGGGACATTGTCCCGTTGTGAATTGAAACCGATCTATTGGTTGGTAGTGCATGCCTAAGCAAAGGTTCATTAGNGTTTTAGGGGATGGAAAATAGAACACACGACTTAAAAACCCTTTAGAGAAAGATTATGGATCGGTTTTTGATGCCTTGGATGGATATTGAGGATAACGACCAACAGCTTAAGAAAGTCTTACGGCAAAGACTATGAAACTGAAAACATCTTCCTTACTTTATTACCCACGGCTTGGAACAGTCTTTAGACAAAGACTATATGGGTTGATTTTGCTTTGTTGGATGGAAAAAAAGACCAATGGCTAAAATCAAATCAGTCATGAGACAAAGACTATGTATCGAAAACTCACGGCTTAGAAAAGTCTTTAGACGGAATTGAGTATAACGATCGATGGCTTAAGAAAGTCTTAAGGCAAAGACTATGGAATTGAAAACAGCTTCCTTACTTTACTACCCACGGCTTGGATCAGTCTTTAGACAAAGACTATGGATCGAAAACTCACGGCTTAGAAAAGTCTTTCGGCAAAGACTATGGTAAGCTTCCGACTTGTTGGATGGAAAATAGATCAACGGCTTAAACAAGTTGTAAGACAAAAGATTATTGACAAATACTATGAAACGAAAAACAGGTTCCTTACTTAACCACAAGGCTTAGAAGTCTTTAGACAAAAACTGAAACGAAAACAGATTATATATTTTACCACTCACGGCTTAGAAAAGTCTTTTAGACATCGACTATGAACCGATTATTGACTTGTTGGATGGGAAAAACGACCAACAGATGAAATCTAATCAGTATTGAGACAAAGACTATGGATCGAAAACTCACGGCTTAGAAAATTCTTTCGACAAAGACCATGGTCGGTTTCGACTTGATGGATGGATGCAAAAGTAAAGCGGCTTAAAGAAGTCATAAGACAAAGATTCTTGACAAAGACTATGTGTCGAAAACAGAATCCTTACTTACCACGAGGCTTATAAGTCTTTAGACAAAGACAATGGATAAGTTTTAGACTTGTTAGATGAAAAAAATGACCAACGTCTTAAAGAAGTCTTAAGACAAAGACTGTGAACCCATAATTACAACTGTGAAACCATAACCATAAGGTTTAAAAGTCATTAGACAAAGACTATGCGTTGGTTTTCGATTTGTTGGATGGAAAGAATGACCAATGGCCGAAAAAGGGCTTAAGACATAGACTCTGAATCAAAAACATAATCATTACTTTACCACAAGACAAGTCTTTAGACAAAGATTATGGATCAGTTTTCTGAATTGTTGGATGGAAAAACGACCAACAGCTGCAATAAGTCTTAAAACAATGACTGAAACGAAAAAAAATAATGTCTTAATTTTACCAATTAAGGCTTAGAAAAGTCGTTAGACAAATAATGTGGGTTAGTTTTCGACTTGTTGGATGGAAATAAAGACTAACGGCTTAAAGAAGTCTTAAGACAATGACTAAAGGTTGATTTTCGACTTGTGGGATGAAAAAAAAAGGTTTAAAGAAGTCAACTTGACAAGGACTATGAATCGAAAACATATTCCTTACTTAACCGCAAGGCTTAGAAGTATAAAGACAAAGACACTGTGTCCAAAATTTCGAGTTGTTGATGGTAAAAACGACCAACGGTTTAAAGAAGACTACGACTATGAATCAGAACCTAACAAGGCTTAAAAGTCAAGAGAGACTCTATGGGTTGGTTTTCAATTTGTTGGATGGAAAAAACGACCTACGGCTGAAATCAAATCACTCTTGAGACAAAAACTATGGATCAAAAACTCACGATTTAGAAAAGTCTTCCAACAAAGACCATGGGTCGGTTTGAACTTGATGATGGAAAAAAAAAAAGACAAACGGCTTAAAGGAGTCATAAGACAAAGATTCTTGACAAAGACTGTGTGTCGGAAACAGATTCCTTACTTAACGACAAGGCTTACAAGTCATAAGACAAAGATTCTTGACAAAGACTATGGATCAGGTTTAGACCTGTTGGATGAAAAAAATGACCACAAGGCTTAAAGAAGGCTTAAGACAAAGGTTGTACTATAACCATAAGAGTTAAATGTCATTATACAAAGACTATGGGTTGATTTTCGATTTGTTGGATGGAAAGAACGACCAACGGCTGAAAAAATATTAAGACAGGGATTATATATGAATCGAAAACATAATCTTTCCTTCACCACAAGGCTCACAAGTCTTTAGATCAAGACTATGAGTCGGTTTTCGATATTTTGGATGGTAAAAACGACCAACCAACGGCTGAAATAAGTCTTAAGACAAAGACTATGTATCAAATTTTAACATGTGGATGGTAAAAACGACCAACAGTTTAAAAGAAGTCTTAAGACAAAGACTATGAATCGAAACCTAGCTAATTCATTACTATAACCACAAGGCTTAAACGTAATGGGACAAATACTATGGATCAGTCTTAGACTTGTCGGATGAAAAAAATGACAACGGCTGAAAGAGGACAAAACTTAAAAGACTGTGAACTGAGAATTAAAACTTTACTATACTACAAGGCTTAAAAGTCATTATACAAAGACTATGGGTTGGTTTTCAATTTGATGAATGGAAAGATCGACCAATGGCTGAAAAAAAGTCTTAAGACAAAGACTATCAATCAAAAGCAGAATCCTTACTTTACCACAAGCTTGTTGGATGGATAAATATGACCAACAGCTTCAAAAGACTAAGAATCAAAAAACTGATTCTTTACTTCACCACATACGTTTTAAAAGGTTTTAGACATAGACTATGTATCACAATCAAAAACTGATTCCCGATTTAGGCCCTGAATGTCACGAGGTAAGTATCAGACATCTACGTGAACTAAACACTAAATTTAATTCTGGTTTTTTTTTTTCAGGTATGTGCTTCATAAGGTGTTCAAACTGTTAAGAGACTCTTAATAGATTTCAAGTGTAGCAGACTTCTGTGACAGGTATTTGCTTTTCAAACTTGTTTGTAGTTAGTTGATACAATTATGAAAATCACAAGTAGAAGACACAGGCGTGAAGTAAAGACTAATTTTGATTTGTTCAGGCAAGTGCTTTAAAAGGTGCTCATATTCTCATGGGCGCAAGGAGATTTCTAGTGTAGCAAGGTATATGCTTTTCCAGACTTTCTTTGATAAATTGATATTACATATTAATACATATCAAAATCACAAATTAAGTTAAATGATCTATTAAGTACAGTAAAAAAACTATAAATGCAGATCTACGCGCTATTTATAATTAGAAAAATTGTTTCTTAATAATATTATTATACTCGATCGCCATCAAATTGTAGAAACTTATTACTAGCACTTCTTGTGAATAGAAGATCAAACCATAACAAAAACAGAGAAACTCTACAAAACAAATTAGGAGCTGGAAACTTGGAATGACTTCGATTTTATCAGGTGGCATTCGAATCTGCTTATTTTAATAAATCAGGATTAGGGGAAATGTTATTTGATGAAACTAATTTAGCATACGGGATCCATAAATTTGCACGTACGTATCTATTTCATTCTAAATCTGTCACAGGTGACAGGATTTAATTAAAACAGAGTTGTCTGAAATTTTTTAATCTCGTTCTTACCGAATTTAGTTTCAATATATATGACAAATTATAAAATCGACACGGACACTATCAGATTTTTATTTGGCCAAAAAAAAAACATCTCAGATTTAAACAAATATATAAATAATTATTTATGTTTTTGATTCCTAACAATTCAGATAATTACAAATATACACTCTCTGGCTTGGTTCATGCATGATTTCTGACAAAGCACTCGGTCATAATTTACATTAAAAATAAAAATTGTATTTTTGTTTTTGTTTTTGTAGACAGCAATATCTGAGCAGATCCATAATGTAGCCTAATCCAGGGCCACTTTCATAAACGGAAGGTTCCTAAATACCACTAATTTCAACTAGTTTGAATTATAATCAAAATGACCTGTTTCCTCCACATATGTTTTCACGTCCGTACAAAACCTCACGGTTCCTTCATCGTACTTTCCTCATTCTTCTCAGATCCATCTTCACTCAAATATATATGGAGTCTCCCTACAATTTCACTTAACCCTAATCACAAAGCAACCTCAGTCCCTCAGTAAAATCATTTTTCCTTTAAATTTCCGCACTTTTTCTTGTGAATCAAGCAATACCATTCTGAGGTTTCAATCGAATGGCACAAATGGACTTGGAAGGCTTGAGAGAACTACAAGATTGCGCAAACTATCTTCTCGATCACTGTCCAGAAGCGAGAGAGTCTCTGTGTCAACAAGGGAAAGAGAAATGGATGGAGCAAGTCTCTGAAGCTTCACTAAGAATGTTAGACGTCTGCAATGTCTCCAAAGATGTCATGACACTCGTGAGACACA
This sequence comes from Kernera saxatilis, assembly GCA_900406395.1. Lineage (NCBI taxonomy): Eukaryota > Viridiplantae > Streptophyta > Magnoliopsida > Brassicales > Brassicaceae > Kernera > Kernera saxatilis. The sequence continues at coordinate 88,614 of OVAY01000132.1, forward strand.
GCCTCAAAGAGCTTCAACTGACTCTACGCTGCAACGAATCAAACATCAATGAGAAGATCGCAGCGTATAATCAGTATAGGAACAAGCTCAAGAAGGAAACACTCAAGTGCTTGAATAGTCTGAGGAGTATTAAAGGAGGAAGAGGGACGATAGTGATGCAGAGGATAGAGCAGAACCTTCTGTTTGTTGCAGAGGTTCTGAAAGAAGTGAGAAGAGCCATTGTGACTATGGTTGAGTCTCTGTTCTCGCTCGTGTGTATTCCTTGGCTGGAGAGAAAACAGAGCAAAGGGTCATGGTCTTCGATCTTTACGATGCGGTTTTGCTGTTTCGACGATGTGTGGGACGAAATGGCGGTGCAGAGCGGGAGTACAAGATTGGAGGCTGCACAGATCGCTGTTGAGGAGCTTGAGATTGAGTTGGGGTGTATTTTCCGGCGGCTGATTCAGACCAGAGTTTCACTTCTTAATATTCTTACAGCTAAGTCGTCTCCTGTTTGACTCCATTTCTGGCAGACATAAACCAGTAAAGATTAGAATTATTAGCAAATACAGAAACATTCTGGTCTTACAAAGTCGTGAACATAAATCAATTCAGAAAGTTACAAACACATATTAAAAGTGGTTTCTTCACAGCTCTCATTATTTCGACGGAGAAGAAATAGAAACTAAATCCTCAAATATTACAAAAAAGAGAAGCAACAACAAACTCAACAGAGTCTTAGCAATACTACAGAGCCATCTCTGTACAGGAATCAGAACCTGAAAACATCAGATTCATTATTGAATAATAAAAGCATTCAAAAGGAGTTCATGGGAGACTAAAAGATGTCCAATCATTCAACTAAAACTAAAACTAATTTTTTAAACCTGATTGCTTCTGATCCCTTAATCAATTCCTCCGATTATTAAATTGAATTACAATCATATCGGGACTTTAGCTTTCGGGTTCGCAATTCAATTCCAGACCAGAAAGCTCGGCTTGCACTTCCTCCGGTTTAACAATCCTACCGGGTGATTCAGTGCAAGCGTGTGACAATCGATTCGAGTCTTTGGGCTTTACCACAAAAGGCCTAGGCTCAATTAAAGGCCCATATAATCTAAAAGGGCTCCACTATGTCATTTTCATTTTCAACCTTATTAAAAACAAACACACATAATTTTCACGTGGCACCAACGACCTGGAAATATCGCGGAACAATCGATCGTGGTCAGCGGCGGCGTTAGTAGACTTGTTATAAAATAAAAAAAAGACTTGTTATAAAAGTCAAGCTGTTTCTCTGACAATAATTTATATTTTATACTGTAGTCAAGTTATAGAGAGAAACAAAAGCAGAACAGAGAAGATCCCAGATGGCTTCAGTGGAATCTCGAAGTGGTTTCTGCAGCTCGAATTCGACATTCTACAGCAAACGGAGGCCGATTCCGCTGCCGCCGAATCCGTCGCTCGACGTCACTACTTTCATATCTTCTCAGGCTCATCGCGGCCGTATCGCCTTCATCGACGCCTCCACCGGTAACAATCTCACCTACTCCCAGCTATGGCGCGCCGTGGAATCAGTCGGAGATTGTCTCTCCGAGATGGGGATTCGCAAGGGCCATGTCGTCCTTCTCCTTTCCCCGAACTCCATTTTGTTCCCCGTCGTCTGTCTCTCCGTGATGTCACTCGGCGCCGTTATCACCACCACGAACCCTCTCAACACTCCCGGCGAGATCGCCAAACAGATTAAGGACTCGAACCCAGTGCTCGCCTTCACCACGGCGCAGCTCCTCCCGAAAATCGTCGCCGCATCGGGTTCTAAGAAGCTCCCGATCGTGCTCATGGACGAGGAACGAGTTGAATCGGCGGGAGAGGTGAGAAGATTGGTGGAGATGATGAAGAAGGAGCCGAGTGGAACCCGAGTCATGGAGCGAGTCGACCAGGATGACACGGCGACTTTGCTTTACTCTTCCGGAACCACCGGGATGAGCAAGGGAGTGATCTCCTCTCACCGTAACCTAATCGCGATGGTCCAAACCATCGTGAATCGATTTGGATCTGACGACGGAGCTCAAGGAGAGCAACGGTTCATCTGCACCGTCCCTATGTTTCACATCTACGGCTTAGCAGCGTTCGCTTCTGGATTACTCGCTTACGGGTCGACGATCGTCGTTCTCTCCAAATTCGAGATGCACGAGATGATGTCGGCGATTGGGAAGTATAAAGTCACGTTTCTTCCTCTCGTGCCGCCGATCCTTGTGGCGATGATCAACGGCGCAGATCAGATCAAGGCTAAGTACGATCTGAGCTCTCTGCACTCTGTTTTGTGTGGCGGAGCTCCGTTGAGCAAGGAGGTGACTGAGGGGTTCACGGAGAAGTATCCGATGGTCAAGATCTTACAAGGTTATGGGTTGACCGAGTCAACGGGTATAGGAGCCTCTACGGATACTGTTGAGGAAAGCCGGAGATACGGCACAGCCGGGAAATTGTCGGCAAGCATGGAGGGGAGGATCGTGGATCCGGTTACGGGTCAGGTTCTTGGACCAAACCAGACCGGTGAGCTCTGGCTCAAGGGTCCTTCCATAATGAAAGGTACTTTTTAACTCTATTAAGGATTCTGAATTTAGGATTCGAGAATCGTTTTTGATGTCAGAGACTATCAAAGCAGGAATTTTTACCAATTTCGGTGTTTTGGGTGTTGTTTTCGTTGGCAGGTTATTTCAGCAATGAGGAAGCTACGAGCTCGACTCTTGATTCTGAAGGATGGTTAAGAACTGGAGATCTATGCTATATCGATGAAGATGGATTCATCTTCGTGGTTGATCGGTTAAAGGAACTTATCAAGTACAAAGGCTACCAGGTAGCATATTACATATGCATTACAGAGTTAACCTTTATCGATATCGCTGCTATAGAATACAGTCTTTATGCAGCATAGTGAAAATGCTGATGAATCAAATCATCCTTTTTGTTTTAGCAATGAGTTTCGTTTGACTAAATTGCTAGAAATATGACCTCGTTCGTTCTCTTAACCAATAAGTATTTTTTGAGCCTTGGATATTATGATTGTGTGTGTATGATAAGCTTGTGGAGATGGAGATGGAGTATATTCGAAAATTACTCCTTTATCTAACAGACTCTGCAGATTTTCCAGACCTGTAGATTAGAAAAGCATTAGCTCCATCTTGCAGAGAGATGAAATTGTGCTAAAAACATAATTTGGTGATCATTGCATAGGTCCCTCCAGCTGAGCTAGAGGCTTTGTTGCTCACTCATCCTGAAATCTCTGACGGTGCAGTCATCCCGTAAGTCACAACAACAACAACCGCTCACCGCTTTCTTACTAGAAACAGACTTTAGTTTCTAATGTTTTGGCGTTTTACAGGTTTCCGGACAAAGAAGTAGGGCAATTTCCGATGGCGTACGTTGTAAGGAAAACAGGGAGCTTATCAGAGAAGTCGATAATGGAGTTTGTAGCGAAACAAGTAGCACCGTACAAGAGGATACGAAAGGTGGCTTTCGTATCCTCCATACCGAAGAATCCTTCAGGCAAGATTCTGCGCAAGGATCTCATCAAGCTCGCAACTTCCAACTCCAAGCTTTGAAATTGTTACAAGTCTTTATACAGAGGCCAATCTACGTGTATTATTATTTGTGCGGTAGTAACTATGTTGTTACCTTTGTGGAAAAACAAGAGTCAAATAACAATTTTCATCCATGTAGATTTATGACCCTGAGGTCTCATAACACAGAAGATTGCACATAAATAATGTGGAGAACATTATTTGTTTATAAATATAGCGCCTACTATCAAAACATGTTTTTTTTTTTTTACTTTGCTTTCAAAACATGTTTATGATCAAGTATTAGACCAGTGCCAAATTTTAAACATGTTTATGTCGCCAAAGCTAAAAAAAGCTTGGATACTGGATTTGTATATGATGTAAAGATGTGCCTGATTAATTGTCAGGGAATTCCTGGATTTGTTCTGGCAGTTTCACGTTTTTCGTATGGACATAATGTAGTTTGGTATAGAACTTCTTTAACATGGGAAAATAAATAAACTGGAACTTCACTTAGATTTCTATCTATGTCTTGCCATCTTCGTGTATACCCGCATCTGGTATTTGTTTCAACATTTATTCAATAATTTTATTTTAGTAGTATTATAATATGAGTTATTTTGTGATGTAGGTTGTTTTATAAAATTTAATTAGGAAAGTGGGTAGTTTTAAAATTTTATTTGTGTAATAGAAAAATCTATTAGAGGGCTTTTTCAAATGATCATTCTCTCATTCTCCATCTTTATCGTCGAGTAAGAGAGAGAAAGAATATAAAATTTTTTTGTTTCCTTTTTCTCATTTCCTTTTAATTCTCTTTAATTTAATTAAGTTAAAAAAATTCAATAAACAAATCATCATAACCACATATTAATTTTCTAAATTTTAATGCGAATCTACAGAGTTCAATTTTGCTATATTTTATAGATATATAGCGGCAGTG